>SDVV010035261.1:0-11082 GCA_016164225.1 Gammarus roeselii
GGACAGACGAGACAGTAGGTTGCAAACGGCTGGCACTAGGTTGGTCACGGTTGATATGAATGTGGGCGGGAGCAGGCCCAGACCTACCCCACGGCCGCTGAGGCCGCCCCCTCGAAAATCGAGGGAGCGCCGACATAGCTAGGCCGCGAGTCAGCACTGGACCACAAATGGGTTTAGACAGACAAAGTAGAGTAAAAATGGAAGAAAGTGGCAAAGAATATGGAGTTTATGCTTACCCCACCCCCTCCTCCGTCAGGTAAGGTCCTCTGCGTTCCAGTCTTCGGGGCTTTTCAGGCCCCCACAAATAAATAACTTCGGGCAACGCCCGTCTTCGAGGCTCTTCAGGCCCCCACAAGATAACACCTTCGGGCAGTGCCCTTCTTCAGGGCTTTTGTTGCCCCCACTAGTCACTAGCTTCGGCGAAGCTTCGACCGTGAGGAGGACAATTTGCAGGAATAGTCTTCGAAGAGTCGATGGAGGTCCGGGTCGTGATCACAAGTAATCCAAGAAGCAAGTTGGGTATAAAGGCCAGATGCTGCGCTGAGGAACACTTCAGGCTGTCACCTCATACACGAACAAGTCTGACAATTGAATGACTCTGTTAAACCGAGTGTTGTTCATAATTATATATCTGAATGAGGTCTAACCGGTGACATCTTGTTTCCGCCCGATTCGGGGCGGTGGGTGCATACGGAGAAAATAACCATGGAGTATTTTGTCCAACACAGTGTGTAGGTCCGTCCCAGGAAAGCCTTAGCAAGGACAATGGGAAGGATTAGTCAAATGGTCAGCGATCATGACCGTCTCATTTATCGTTTTGGTGAGAGTTCCTTGTACCAGCCCCTGAGGCCTCATGTAACCTGGTCTCTTTGAACTGCATTTTGAGACATGCATGAATAAAAGGTTCCTAATAAATAGTTGTTTAGGTCCACTACAGCCCATGCATTGATTGACATAACAAAACCCATGAGTTGAGCAATTTAAGCTACACGTCGAGGTTCAGTTCATTGATGTTACCTGACCCAATCCAACATCTGTGGCCAACTTAGGTTTCTTTCAACCGGGGGTTGGGGGGGGGTTGGTGGGGGTCTCATCGTTTGTTTTAATATCAGTATCAAAAGACTTCTATTCATATGGATTGCCTTTGACTATGACTGTTGATGATTCCTCTTCAATAACACACGGTCAACTTACTTATGGAAGACGATAGCTTGCATGCATGGTACGATACAGTGGCTTGCATGCATGGTACGGTACAGTTAAGATGTAGGCACCAACGCTGTCTCAGAAGCGGGTCAATGTTGCCGTGCTTGTATTCATTACGTGTTATTATGCAAGATAACATTATTTTCATATTCAAATAGCGGCAGTGGCCTTCAAAATTTAGTTCTGTATTGAATGGTGATTCCTACGTTCGTCAATTAGGGCTCGAAACTTATTGAAGGTTATTTATCTTCTGCTGCCCATAATAAGCTCTCCGTTTTTTCCCTAGCCACGTTTTCTCAGGCATAGTCCTGACTCCTATAAGTTATAATGTGTTTTCAGTTCCCGCTACTAAACCAAGCGTACTTTGAAAACAAACGAATGCCCTTCCGTGTTTTATTTCTTCCGACGACGAATTTTTAAGGCTAGTGAGGTTAGGCTTATAAGTGAATCGCCGGGCTGGAAGCTGTTTTAACGATTCGCTCATCGGCGGTGCTTCTTATTTTCTTGTAGCGTATTTATTGGGCCTTCACCTAGCCAAGTATGCATTATGGTTTACCATGAATGTAATGCACTTAGCTAAATAATGGTGGCACATATTAGTGTCCCGGATTTCAAATTTAAGGCATCCGGGGCGACGGATATCAATGCGGATATTGGAATTTTGACCGCATTCATGCAGCAGCTGCCAGCCGCTGCACGAATGTTCCAGAAGAGCTTTATGCCACCTTCCGCGGCAGTAGTGCTTCTGACATTTATGCTATGCAAGAAGGTGGACTTGTCTTCCAGTGTTTGTCAAGACGGTCTTTAATTGTGCTACGTTGATACTGTTAACCTCTTCATGCGGTAAACGGTTCGAAATTATTGGTAACTTGATTGGAAATATGTTTTCGGCCTCTGATGTTCTGAACAATTTTTGTTTCAGTTGTCGTCTTTTAATATTCAATTCTTTGTCTTGATATCTCCATCTGAAAAACCTTCGGGCCTAGTCTAGTAAAACCATTTATATATTATTTGTAGGTTTCTATTATTTGATCTCCAAGTCGCATTCCTGCAATTGATATCAGTTTAAGTTCTTCGAGTCGTTTTTGCTAAGTCTTATTTCTCAGGTTCGGGATTATTTTTGATACTTGTTGCTGAACACGTTACATTTTTGTTGAAATACCCTTTAAGGTGAGAAAACCATTTTTTTCTGCAAATGCCATGTGTTGCCTGACTCTTGAAGTATATAACGGAAGCACGATGTCCCTACACTTGTCCAGGACATTTCTGGATAAATAGCCAAGCGCGCCACTGCCTTCTTGAAACTCTCTCCTAGATGGCTCCTTCACTAAAGTTATTTGGTTATTAATATTCAAATATCTCGTTGCTTGTCCATTTCGGTCATTTGCTGGAGACCATCACGTGATCAGAATATCTATTGTGTGTTCCAGTGTGGACAACGGTGCATTTGTTTGCATCAAAGTACTTATGCCACTTTTCTTCTCAGTTCATTAGTTTATTAGGTTCACTGAACTTTTTCATTCATCTAAACTTTTAGCTGAAACAGTCCTCGAACTCTCTCCTGGGAACTCCAAATGCTACTGTAGTGGAAAAAAAAAATTATTTGAACAACACAGACCCATTGCCTGCGGTCCATGAGCCAATTTCGGAGCCACCTGGCTTCGTTTCCAGTTATGCTGTGCGCCTCCTCTGTTTTAGTAAGCGTTTAGGAGACGTATGAAGGTCTAGATTGATTCGGTAGACTGCTTTGGTGCCGTCATATATCTCAGTGACCTTATTGGAAAAGTCTAAGAGATTGGTGAGGTGGCTAAGTTTGCTTCTGAAGCCGGGTTGCGTGTCTTTGTTTCGTAAGGTTTATTCAGGGTATGTTTTACTTGTTTAGCAGTCTCTAAAAGGATTTTACGACCACAGATATGAGACTGATAGGTGTATAGTTCGTTGTCTCTTGTTTACACCCTAATTGAATATGGCTGTATGTTTGCGGTTGCAATCCTCCAGTCCTCCAGTCCAGTCTGGCAACCATGGATGCTAGGATGTGATTTTTAATACTGCACCAACAAATATGTTATAGTAGGTTATTTACCCTTATCGTTATAATTCAATATAATAAAATTCGATATAATGCTCTCATTAATGATTTACATAATTACATAATTTAACTAAGCAAAAATCTTGTATAAGTTCATTTTTCAGACCTTAATAAATGCTTCTCATAATTTTTTTAATTACAATGCCGATTCATAAATTGACATCAAAAAAGATCAAACCACGAGATGGCCTTTCACGCACGCATCTAAAACTCACCCAATTTCCTACGTAACAACAGAGCATGACATGAAAATAACGTTCATTAGATACCAACTTTTTAACCAATAAAGTGGACTAATCCTAACCTAATACCCAATGGTGGATGACCTGTTTCGCCTAGGCCAATTTGAAACAGAAACGAATCCTACTTTAACACCTGGTCATAGAACAATTGACTCTTTTACAACGAGTGAACTGAAATAATTCCGTCAAAGATCGTAATCGCACTGTAATGCTTTACAGAGAACATACAATGCTAGGTTACTCTAAAGAGAACATACAGTAATAGGTCGCTCTAAAGAGAACATACAATAATAGGTTACTCTAAAGAGAACATACAGTAATAGGTTACTCTAAAGAGAACATACAATAATAGGTTACTCTAAGGAGAACATACAATAATAGGTTACTCTAAAGAGAACATGCAATAATAGGTCACTCTGAAGAGAACATACCATAATAGGTTACTCTAAAGAGAACATACAATAATAGGTTACTCTAAAGAGAACATACAATAATAGGTTACTCTAAGGAGAACATACAATAATAGGTTACTCTAATGAGAACATACAGTAATAGGTCACTCTAAAGAGAACATACCATAATAGGTTACTCTAAAGAGAACATACAATAATAGGTTACTCTAAAGAGAACATACAATAATAGGTTACTCTAAGGAAAACATACAATAATAGGTCACTCTAAAGAGAACATACAGTAATAGGTCACTCTAAAGAGAACATACAATAATAGGTTACTCTAAAGAGAACATACAATAATAGGTTACTCTAAAGAGAACATACAAACTCCGCTTTTCTTCATGTATATGCACAAGTAGGAAGGTGACATAGAAGGTCTTTATGTGCATGCATGGGCACACTCGTCACTAACTTGTGCATTGATGTCGTGTATGTCACTCCTACCGTCATCAAGGATTGTTCTTAGTGTGCGTGAATGAAACTTTTTTATCGGAATATGATATCAGTTTTTTTGTACGTATCATGGTGACATAGAGTGCCTCAATAAAGAATATAATTATTATTTTGAACACATATTTTTTTAAATATCCAGTCTGTTGCTCAGAAGTACAATACAGCATATTGGCAGTACTGAAGAGAAGCGAACTCGCCACACACGATACAATACAGCATATTGACAGTACTGAAGAGAAGCGAACTCGGCACACACGATGCAATACAGCATATTGGCAGTACTGAAGAGAAGCTAACTCGGCACACACAATACAATACAGCATATTGGCAGTACTGAAGAGAAGCGAACTCGCCACACACGATACAATACAGCATATTGGCAGTATTGAAGAGAAGCGAACTCGGCACAAACGATACAATACAGCATATTGGCAGTACTGTAGAGGTGCGAGTTAGCTACACGATGGTATTATCTAGGAAACGATGGGTTTGAGCCTACCTGGCCTAGACCTTGGCATTCTCATCGGTCTACTAATCGACTAAGGCCGGCTCATTGATATCAATGAAGGGCCTGCATGAGCTGGACGCTCTCTCAAGGTGTGACCAACGATAATGCTTTGTGAGCTCGTCCAAGTGTCATAAAGTGTTCTACATAATCTATTATTGTAAGAAGAGGAAAGCTGTATTCTGTCGTGTGGTATAAACCTTGTACAGTTTGAATTTGAATGTAACCGGAGTCAATGGAAAATTAGGTAAAATCTTCCGAGGTTTGCATTGTTTTCCGTAGTTTGCCTATTACATTGTACATTATAAGTGCTGAGCTGAACCTAAACAAAATTACGTTTCAACGCGAATCCCTTCTAATTTATCTATTATTGATACAGTTGTTCCTGTTGCTGTTGTAAGCTTATGTATACGTTTTCTAATAATTTATTTGGCTCGATATGATCAAGGTAAAGTATATATTTTTAGCAGTAACATCACTGTCGTGTTATTCGATCATAATTAAAGCAAACTCCACTAATCGCTGACCTGCTAAACGGTAGAGGCACACTCCATCCAATATGACCGTCGATATTCATGAGTGTACACGGATGCAGTAGTACGAGGGAGAAGTAGTACAAGGGAGTAGTATGTGAGAGTAGTGCGAAGGAGTAGTACGAGGGAGAAGTAGAGGGTAGTAGTGCGAGGGAGAAATGCGAGGAAATATATGAGGGAGCAGTAGAATGAGGGAGAAGTAGTATGAGGGAACAGTAGTATGAGGGAGTAGTAGCTCCAATTGTGCCGCTTGAGGATGAGACTATGGGATGCGAGGACGACAGAAGAGGTTGAATGTATTTAATATGAAATGTCAGAGAGGCACGGTATGAGTGACGCAAATGGATGTAATCATCAACGCGCTAATCAGAACTGGGTTGGTGATGGAGCTGGCCGACTGATCAGATTCCAGAGTTTTGTGTTTCGGATACATGCAGATGATGGATGATGGGTGACTGGTGAAAGGGGGAATATAGCGATGAGTCGACGCAGAGGGATGTTTGGATGAGGATTTGAAGAAGCCATTGGTGGGCAGAGACACGTGTGTGAGCGAAGCAGAAACGAGCATAGAAGGATTGTGAATGGACAAGTATGCCGTGGCCCTAAAGAGTTTCTCCGCCCATGACTGTCTAGTTGTCCTACAGGAAAGGGGTAGAGGGGTATAGAAGGCTCCAGCACATACGATCAAACAGGGTCACACCAGTGAAAGCTGTCGGACCCTGTTGCGGACTCCGATCGCTGTGCCCGGCCTTGGCTAAAAGGGATCCGGCTCTCTTCCGAACACTTCTGCACTAAATACAAAGATTTGTTATGTGTGAGAGTGTTTGGAGAACAGTGTAAGGAATGTCTTGCCGTTGACATCCCCCCATTGCCGTGGTGAGGTCATTTTTATCTGTAGAGCTTTATTGATCTTTTTGTAGCCTCAACAACAATTCACAGAATTCCCTGTTCTTCGTATTTCTTAGTGTGGTTTTAAAGATATTATGTCCACCCCTTTCACTATTTGTTTTGCTCTTCTTTCCAACTCTCGTCCCTCAACACAATTCCCATCTTAACAAACATTGAGTTTTACTCAGTATCACGGCGTCTGCAGAGAGGCCACACGTGGCCGCCGCTATTGACCGACTAATCCGGCCGGTCATGGCCTTAATCGAGGCCGAGGACCTGCGATGGGGCCAATGATCCGCTCCATCAGATTAATGCCACCCGGTGGTGACCCGGACATTATGCAACATCGAGTGGGTCATCAGCGCCACTCTGGCTATGGGCAGAGGGGTGACAGGAGGGGTGAAGAGAGGCACTCTGGTTATGGGCAGAGAGGTGACAGGAGGGGTGAAGAGAGGCACTCTGGTTATGGGCAGAGAGGTGACAGGAGGGGTGAAGAGAGGCACTCTGGTTATGGGCAGAGAGGTGACAGGAGGGGTGAAGAGAGGCACTCTGGTTATGGGCAGAGAGGTGACAGGAGGGGTGAAGAGAGGCACTCTAGTTATGGTCAGAGAGGTGACAGTAGGGGTGAAAAGAGGCACTCTGGTTATGGGCAGAGGGGTGAAGAGAGGCACTCTGGTTATGGGCAGAGGGGTGACAGTAGGGGTGAAGAGAGGCACTCTGGTTATGGGCAGAGGAGTGAAGAGAGGCACTCTGGTTATGGGCAGAGGGGTGACAGGAGGGGTGAAGAGAGGCACTCTGGTTATGGGCAGAGGGGTGACAGGAGGGGTGAAGAGAGGGCTTTAGAGTAGAAGAAAGATCTGACATTCGGTGACATCGAGTGGAGTCATCAGTTGCACTCAAGTTATTAACAGATGGCGACAAGCCATCTGTTGACGGGTGTATATACCACCTTTGTTGGGATTCCAGCACAAAACAGAACTCACACGGACCACAAGTATAGAAGAAAGGATGCGTCATTCATTTGTTTGGAATGTAGGTTTTTGGACTGGTGCTGAAAAGCATAATTTCCCTGTCACAGCTAAGAAAAATCGATAATCTGCGACCTTTTTACTGTAGAATACACAAAGAAATTTGAATCCTCTGTGAATGGAAAAGGGTAGGGAATGACCGATATATTGCCTTTATATGAGGTTAGCGCTGATAGTACAAATGACATTAATAGTAAAGTCGTGCAGTCCTCATGCAGGCTGCTATTGCAATCTGCTTACATAAAACAATGGTTCAGTTTAGTTGCAGTTTACGGTGTCGGGCGCAAACCAACACCTATTGCAACTATCAGCAGATAATTCGTTTATTTTGAATATAAATATTATTTCTGAACACACTTTTTTTCTGCAGTGGCAAAAGTATTGATCCATTTGAATCTGATGTTCTCATTTTGGTGAACGCGTTATTTAAAATACTATTCAGAGCCAATGAGAGACGCCAATCTAATATGGAACCATCCGTGTTCCAATCTCCCATTCGTCAGTTACGAAGTGCATCGAATGCTAAGGGGGTCATTTTGGGCAATAATAAACTTGATAATATACTAGAGCAAATCTTTGTGATGTTTGTGTTTCGGTCTCCTTCACATCCATTTGGCAGTCACCATTGGAATAAAATATTGGCCTTTCAAACTCTCAGTCAAGGAAAAGGGTATCATTTTCTCACAGCTGCCGGTGACGGAACCCTTATTGTACACCGATGGCCCTTTTCTTCCAGGACTCCTTGAGCTGAAGTTTAACCATTAGTAGGCCGGCTAGAATAATAATGATAATAGTAATTATCTTTATTGAGGCACTCGATGGTACAATAATGGTTACAACAGAAAACAAGTTCAACATAAGAATAATATTCCTACCGATACATCAACGATATCGTCCAAAATACACACGTGAAGACAAATCAAGATTGAAATACACGACAAAAATTTACAGATTAAGTTTGAGACAACCGTGCTTATGATACCTTTTATGTCCTTTTTTGCTATGAGCAAACTGCGAGTGACAAACAAAGACATATTCAGGAGGCTGGTGGGTGTCCCAAGAAGAACGAGTGCTAGCCAAGTATTTGCAGAATATGATGTTGATTGCCTGAAAGTACGAGCAAGAAAAAGTGCAAACAGCCTCCAGGAACGGATTGAATACTCGAGTAATCCCTTCCTGGAGGCATTATGTAACAGTGAGGGATACGAACTATCCCCACTTAAAAAAAGATGGGACAGAATACTGCTTGTGCAGGAAGATCCTGATATTAATAGGAACAATGTTGGAGATGTTTAGTATAGAGCCACCTATCAGTGAACATACTCGGGGTCGCGTCTCAACCTGACAGCCACCCGCATATATGGGCCCACAACCTAGATATGCAGTTAGAAGTCGAGTATTCAATCCGTTCCTGGAGGCTGTTTGCACTTTTTTTTCTTGCTCGTACTTTCAGGCAATCAACTTCATATTCTGCAAATACTAGGCTAGCACTCGTTCTTCTTGGGACACCCACCAGCCTCCTGAATATGTCTTCGTTTGTCACTCGCAGTTTGCTCATAGCACCCCTGGTAAATTTACACCGCAATGAGTTACAGTATAAAGGATAACAGTACGTTTTAAACAGCTGCAGCTTAACATTCGTTGTTCAAAAGGCGAATTTTCCTAATAGTTGGATGCCAACCGCATTTCATGTCCTACTCAGGGCTAGGTACACGGTTGCCCCGTTTCGAAACTCGCAAGCTCACCCATTGTCAGTCAGATTCAAGGAAAGGCCTTTAATCTTACGTTGGCCAACATACAACTGTTGGCTTACACGTTGGCCAACAGACAACTGTTGGCTCACACGTTGGCCAACAGACAACTGAGCTGAACAGGACGGCATGCTTTTAGCACTTGCTTGTTCGTCCCACACTCGTGAATGCTTCCTCGTAGCTCTCTCATGCTCAGTCACAGGCGGCCGGTCGCATGCCTTGCGTAATTGGACTTGTTTTGGGAAATGATGACGTTATCAATCGTGGATTGCATGTCATGAAACTAACTTTGCTTGTTTATTCAAAGGAATGTTGGATTTATACGATAATAGCCATTTATATTTTTGAATAATTTATTTCTTTACAAAGTCTAAATTGGTTCCTACTTCCATAAAAGACAAAATGCTGTCAAAAGTCTCTGCTTGTTAGACGGAGATTTTTTAACGGGTTACTAATGCGTATTGTTTCTAGTGTCTGCATCAAACTGAGCCGGACTGAGAGAATGCGTTTGAAAGTATTATGCGAATCTGATCAGCTGTTATTGAGGAACGTCGATTTGAAATCTGAAATGTCCCCTTCTTGGTGACGTCGCAAGCGATGTTTCCAAAGGAAGTCGTGCGGGAGATAATGACTATAAATCGCTATACCTCAGAGACTGCTCGCCTGATTTGTTTGATGTTTACAACTGCATATTTTCAGATTTGTGAAGTTTGACAGACACTGAGACTATCACGTGACAGTGGCTCTAATACAGACATAATATTATTGATTTCTCATGAATGATGCAGATGCATGGTAAGCAATGACTCGTGATTATAGCCATGTAAACAAACCTAATGACTCGTGACCAAATTGCTGGTACAATTACTGTCATTGCTGGATGTCTGGTCCGATTTAAAAACATGTATGCAGATTACATTTATTTCGAATAGTTGGCTGAATATCCTAGCTATAAATTCGGGACATGAATATATTAATTTCTAGGGGTGATAATTACACATTTTCAAAACTGTGTTCATGAATAAGGGCTTTTGATTGGACGGCCCAGGTTATCGTACACCAACCAACGCATGATTAAAATGCGTTATTATATATGCCTAAGAATATTCTTCAAGTTATTTTGATAATTCTGGATCCCCATTTTATCCGCATGCTATTAATAGATGATATAAGGTAAAGTTTCCTTGCCTGTCTGGACAGGATATGAGGCTTGCCACAAGCACGTGTTCTCTTGGCATGTAAGCAACAATAAAAATTCCGCGAGACTCGTGCAGCCTAGTGAATTGCATAACATCTACTACATTGAACAAAACACTTTTAACTGTCATCGTATTGAAACTAATGGCCGGTCACGCTCTGGGCAAGAAATATTGACGGTACCCCATCGAAGATACCCTTTAGACTACAGTTTGCCATAAAGTTCATTTTTTATCGCCTTTTTACCGTGCTATCACATTTGGTTGTCTTGAATTCTGCACCACTGCCCCGCTGAACTTCTGCTGTAGAGGTCCTTGATTGACCCTACATTATTTTTAATAACACTAAACGCATTATAGGTGCATCACAGGCCTATTACGATTAGGCAATCACATATTTTGATATTGTTGCATATCTCTGTAGGTAGTAAACAACACTTTGTTCAGCTAGCACAAACAGCTTACAATTATAGTTGCAGCGCAACAATAGGATTCAGAGAAATATTCTGACAAAACTGGCAACAAGCGCAGCTCGCTTTGTTTATACACTCTTCCATTGGCGGGACGCATAGATGTTGTGTGTTGTAGCGTGTCACTCATTTCCTGCATCAAGTCGTGATTCCCCCCAAGAAAGGCCCTAAATGTTCTAGCATTCACTTAGAACGAGGTTTAAAACCGTAGATAGGCATTCCTGACAACCAGAAGAAGGTAAGCACTTTCAAACTATGCACAGTGA
>SDVV010035262.1:0-11082 GCA_016164225.1 Gammarus roeselii
GGGTGTTGTTGTCCCAACTGTACTCTACGGAGCTGAGGCTTGGGGGTGAGAGCAGAGGAGAGAAGAAGGTTGAATGTTTTCGAGATGAAGTGTTTGAGGAGCATGGCTGGAGTAACGCTGAGAGACCGGATCACCAACGACGTGGTTCGAATCAGAACAGGGATGGTGAAAAAGTTGGAGAACAGAGTGGATTCGCGTGTACTGAGATGGTTCGGGCACATGGAGAGGATGGATGAAGGGAGATTGGTGAAAAGGGTGATGAATGCGGAGGCGAGTGGTCTCAGGCCTAGAGGTAGACCGAAGTTTGGGTGGATGGATGGTCTGAAGTAGGCGTTAGGAAGGAGAGACATGAATGTGGAGGTGGCGAGAGAGCGTGCAATGAACAGGCGTGAGTGGAGAATGGTTGTGAATAGTTGATGTTGACGCTGCTCTGATGTGCTTTCCCGCTCTTGGCATCCCGCTGTCGAGATGGTCGTGGGTGGGGGGGGGGCCCGGTCATTATGACGCGGCGGGGGTAAACCAGTGAAAACTGTCGGACCCTGCTGCTGACGACGGTTCCTCGGTGCATTCGGGACCCAGAGTGTAAGTTGAGGGGCTACCGGCCGGACCCTTTAGCACAAAAGGGCTAAGTTGTGTGAGTGTGAGCGTATGAGGGTGTGAGGTGCGCCTTGCCGTTGGCCACCCCCCTTTCTGGGGGATGCGGCCTAGTGTTTGTATCTGTATCTGTTAATGCAGCGCTGGCCGCTGGTTTGAAGTTCGGTGCCAGAAGGACTTTGACTCCAGTGCACTAGAAATCCTTGACACACTCTAATCTAATCATCATGGGCTGCAAAACTGCTCAGATTATTGACATCTTACTTATTTTTTAGGGGGATGAGATTGGGGGGGGGGCAGAGGTCTCTCGCGTCCCAAAGGAGGCAATAGGTTTCGGAGGGTAGCCCAAGTACCCAGGGTCCTCCGAGCTCCCCGGGTCCCCCAACCTACCGTTAAAAGCTTATCGCTTTCGGAAAACACACCGGACTGTACGAAACTGTCTAAACCTCAAACACCTGTGCAAATGAGGTGGTCTCTCCACCCCATTACGCACAGAAATAACAACACATTTTACGAAGATACGCATTAACTCTTTATTCTCTCGTACGCGCTAGTACGTGAATATGCCACAGTTGAAATATGTACTGATTTCATCTTGACAAAACTAATATTTTTGCACGCGAGGCCGTGCGGACTTACCTGAATCAACGGCGGGCGCGCCCTACGGGGGAGCCTATTATGACTCACGTTGAGGCTCTGGTGGAAATGAGGCCCAAATCAATCAAATCAAATCCCCGGGTCCCTCGAGTCCCCTCGTATCAGCTCATCTTGGTTTGTCTCGAATCATTTCGGCCAGTCTCGGCTCGTCGCACCCAACTCGAGTTGCCTCATCATATTTCGACCGCCCTACGGGGGAATCTGCATTAACTTCGCGTTGGGACTCCGGTGGAACATGGAAGCAAATACTATTACAAATCAACATATTATGACGCACCTCGACTAGCCTCGACGCGGCTCTCCCCCTCTGCGTCAGCAATACTGTAGACTGTAATAACTAATTTCTCTACTCAAGCACTCCACATTTATATTATGACTCACGTGGAGGCTCTGGTGGAAATGAGGCTCAAATCAAATCACATTTATACATTCCTCAGTGTATGGGTTTTACAGTGTGGGGAGGAGAGCAGAGGTTCCAGGATTCAGAGGGTCCTTTGAGGTGGATGGATGATTATTCATTTTATTGGCCATCAACACTTTATTTTACTAACTTATTTCGTGGGCTCAATGACTTTTCTCTGCCCTTTTTTCATATTGAAATTTTGCATTTGTTATCATTATATATATCGAGGTTGGTTGAGATAAGGTGACCCAGGGATGGGGGGGACTCGGGAGTTTCGGGAACCCGGAGGACTTGAGAGACCAGGAGGATTTGGTGGGACCACTTGGACCCTTCTTTTGCCTTTGAGGCACCCTTGAGACCTTTCGGGACCTTCTTGAGGAACTGTAGAATCCACTTGAGGCCCCTCTGAATCCTGAAACCTTAGCTTCCTCCTCCCAAATCTACGTTAAACCAACTCTGTACCTACGTTAAACCTATTCCTTATCTACTACTACCTATTCGGTATCTACGTTGAACCTACTCTAGATGTACGTTGAACCCACTTTGTATCTACAGTAAATCCACTCTTTAACTACGGCAAATCTTCTCTGAATCTATGTTAAACCTACTCTGAATCTACGTTGAACCTACTCTGATTCTACGTTGAACCTACTCATAATCTACGCTGCACCTACTCTGCCACTCTTCAATTGCCCTCGCGCTCTACGGGGGAGCCTATTATGACTCACGTTGAGGCTCTGGTGGAAATGAGGCCCAAATCAAATCAAATTCAATTGCCCTACGGGGGAGTCTGTATTAACATCGCGCTGGGACTCCCGTGGAAAACAAAATCAAACTACTACTACTACTACTACTACTACTGCTACTACTGCTACTACTCAAGAGGGTAAAGGTCTCAAGAGTGTCCCAAAGGCCCCCAGAGAGATCCAAGTGGGTCCCCCCAAATCCTCCTGGTCTTCCAAGTCCCCCGGGTTCCCGAAACCCCGGGTCCCAAGAGTACCCCCCATTCTCTGGGTCACCTAGTCTCAACCAACCTCGATGAATAATACAGATACAGACTATGTGTCAGTGTCTGTACAGATATAGACACTAGGCTGAAATCCCCCAGCAAGGGGGGTGGCTGACGGCAAGGCACACCTCACACTCTCATACACTCACACTCGCACACCTTAGCTCTTTTACGCAAACGGGTTCGGCTGGTGAACCCGCAACACACTCTCCGGGTCATGAGTGCGGTTTGAGGTCAGTGTCGGCAGCAGGGCCCGACAGCGTGACTGGTTTACCTCTGCCACGTCATGATGACCGCCCCCCCCCCCCCCCACGCCCATCCTGTCTCAACGATATGCCTAGGGCGAGGAAGCACATCAGGGCATCGTTAAGATCTCGCGACTTCTACGCTCACGTCTCTCCTTCCTAACGCCTGCTTCACACCATCCATCCACCCAAACTCCGGTCGCGCCCTACGGGGGAGCCTATTATGACTCACGTTGAGGCTCTGGTGGAAATGAGGCCCAAATCAATCAACCAAACTCCGGTCTCCTTCTAGGCCTACGCCCACTCACCTCTGACTTCGACACTTTTTTTTACTAATCTCCCTTTATCCATCCTCACCATGTGCCCGAACCATCTCAGAACACGCGAATCAACTCTGTCCTCTAACTTCACTATCCCCGATCTGATGTAAACCACGTCGTTAATGAACCTGTCTCTCAGCGACACTCCAGCCTTGCTCCTCAAACATTCCATCTCGAAAACATTCAACCTTCTTCTCTCCTATGCTCTCACTCAAGTCTCAGCTATGTACAGCACAGTTGGCACAACGACACTCTCATACAGTCCTCTCTTTGCTTCCATCCCCAACGTCCTGCAGCTCATTACGCTCTTCAGTGTACCTAACATTTTACACCCCTCCTTCACTCTCGACTTCACCTCAGTTTAACACTTATTAAGTCATCTCCTCATCGGCGTCCAGATACTTAGAACACTGAACTTCTTCCAACAACTCTCTATTTAGGAGGACACTAATTCTGCTCGCATCGAAAGTCCTTGAGCATCTTATTGCTTTACGTGTACCCAAATTCAACCGCCCTACAGGGGAGTCAGCATTAACTTCGCGTTAGGACTCCAACCAACGCGTACCGGCAAGAATTCCTATGACTACTCGAGGAAGAATATTTAGAACACCGCCACATATACACTGACGGCTCCAAAACCGCGGACGGAGTGGGAGCCGCCGCTGTGTGTGGGGACACCCCACTTTCGGCCACCCTCCCACAAGAGGCCTCCGTGTTCTCTGCCGAGCTTCGCGCACTCGAACTAGCTCACGTTGAGGCTCTGGTGGAAATGAGGCCCAAATCAAAAATCGAACTAGCTGTCTCTATCGCAAAAACACATCGCTTCCCCAAATACGTCGTATTCTCAGACAGTCTGAGTGTCCTCACCCAGCTTAAAACACTGCATTATGAACATCCTGTTCTACGTAATATGCAGCAAGATCTCTTTGTGATGACCGAGACGGGTCAGGCAGTGGAGTTTTGCTGGATCCCCGGGCACGCGGGAATAAGAGGAAACGAACTTGCGGACTCTCTTGCTAAACTGGCATCTACTCACCAAATACAAATTTTCGCTATACATTACCGGGACTGGTTTCCTATCATCAACTCCCATATAACATCCCGATGGGATGAAATGTGGCAGCAGAGTGAACAAAAAATGCTTTCAGTCCAAGCCTCAGTCGGAGAATGGGAAACAAAGTTCACCAACAGAAAAGACCAAGGGTTCATCAACCGCTTGTGCACGGGACACGTGGATAACTCACAACCACCTGATGGATGTCGACATAGGACCAAATGCGTCACCTTGCCCCTGTTGCCACCAAGTGGCTATCAGCGTGAAACACTTTCTGATGGATTGCAACGCACTCGCGGCAGCCCGACGAGCGTTCCTAGATCCCCCGTGCAACCTACAAAGCCTACTCACGAACCCAACCTACCGTAAAAAGCTTATCGCTTTCGGAAAACACACCGGACTATACGGAGCTGTCTAAACCTCTTACACCTGTGCAAATGAGGTGGTCCCTCCACCTCATTACGCACAGAAATAACAACACATTATACGAAGATACGCATTAACTCTTTACTCTCTCGTACGCGTTAGTTCGCGAATATGCCACAATTAAAATATGTACTGACTTCATCTTGACAAAACAATTTTTTTCGCACTCGAGGCCGTGCGGACTTACCTGAATCAACGACGGTCGCGCCCTACGGGGGAACCTATTATGACTCACGTTGAGGCTCTGGTGGAAATGCGGCCCAAATCTAATCTACCAAACTCTGACACTAGCCTACATAGCTTCTCCTCTGAATCCGCAACCAGGGCCGTATCATCCGCAAATAGCAACTGACTCAGCTGCCAGCTCCGCCCATTCGCTTCCAACAGCTCCAATCTACGACCCAGCATACTCGCGTTCACCTTCCTGACCACTCCATCCATATAGATATTGAACAGCCAGTGAGACATCACGCAGCCTCGTCTCAGTCCCACTTTCACTGAGAACCAATCACTTGCCTCGCTTCTCACTCTGTCACATGCTCGGCTGCCATCATAGAAACTCTGCACCGCTTTCAACAAATGTCCGCCCACTCCATTTAAAAGCCCCTACGGGAGAGCCTATTATGACTCACGTTGAGGCTCAGGTGGAAATGATGCCCAAATCAATCAATCCATTTAAAAGCAACTCGGGTGGAAATGAGGCCCAAATCAAATCTGGTGGAAATGAGGCTCAAATCAATTCAATTCGCTGTCAATCCTGTCGTATGCCTTCTCCAGATCCACGAAAGCCCATAATAAACAATGCAAAAATTTCACCATGAAAAAAAGCAGACATCAATAATGGATTTGATCTGATTATCATTCCACCAGAGCCTCAACGCGAGTCATAAGAGTCTCCCTGTAGAGCTCGATGATCATGAATTCCAGTAGGCTCGCACGCCTCAGTGTCCTAGAGAAAAACATGGTGGTAAAGTTAGAAGAATTCGAAAATTTTAGCAATGTCAGACGCACGCTGTTGCGCACAAGAAAAACGCTTAGATGAAACTGATCTCCGCTTCCAATCATTTATAACTTCAAGAGTAATACTTACGCACGCCGGTGCGTACAGGTAGCATCGTCGAGACTGGTACAAGGCTTACGGCTACACGGATAAAGTCAGCTCTGATAGCAACGCAACACGACCTAGGACGCTACGTGGTCTACGGAATTTGTGTCTAAACGCTCCCGTGCCAAATAATAACTGAGAACCCCCGATATAGCACAGATTGGTCCCTAGGTTGTGCTAGGACCTTAAACCGCACGTTTGCTCTGACTAAATATTTGAGGTCTTGTAACGTTAACTGTAAACTCGCTATAGCCAGCTAATAGGCCAGCAAGAGAGAGCCCCTAGGCCCCTGGCCCGAACCAGGGGGCCGATGGGGAGTCGAAAGAAATTCCATTCGGGAGGGAACAGCATCCCCTCCAGAGCACCGAAGACCAAGATTCTAACGGCCAAGAACATCAGCCTCGCCAAGATGACCAGCACCACCTCGGCGGACGACGACCGGAGGGACGGCCGCATCGACGAGTTGACCAAGAACATCCAGGAAATACTAAATCTGCTGAGCCAAGCGACCGGCCTCTCTGAGCGAGAGGCGGAAGTTCTTGCCATAGAACCTAGCACAATTGACGACCGTCTAACGAGACACGAGGGTCACGTCAAGACCATTTTCCTCCATATCCACGAACTAGTAAAAAACAAACCAGCTAAAGAACCCGCAACTTACACAAGTACCTCCACCTCTACATCCGACGACAACTTCGACAACTCGACACCCCACCAAAATCCCAACCGAGCTCCAAGGGCTGCAAGGAGGAAGCAATACACGCCATTCAATGAACACATCATGTTCAAAAATGGTCCTACCTTTCCAGAATACCTGAAGATCACGTTCGACGCCAACGACAGACCGGATATTTGTCCATACACTCTGCGAAAAGAGCTAGCCTCTTTCACTGACCGCCCAGTCCTGAGCGTCGCCACCAGCGGCGACGAATGCTTTGCCATGAGAGTAGACACAAACTTCAAAGTGACACGATTCTCTCCAAATACAGATTCTGTGGAAAGCCATGCAAAATAGAACCACACCCGACTTTCTCCACAAGCTCAGGTTTGATCTACGTTGAGGACATCCCAAATGAGGAAATCAAGGAGTACATCACTGGACTTGTTCAATACGAGGACTGCGTTGTCGAAGCAAAGGTTGCAACAAAGATCACACCAAGATAGAGACTACCACTGCCCTAATACTAAAATTCAACTGTCCTACTCCACCAAAATATTTGGGCATTCCCTTCTGCGCCACCAAAACTAAGGTTACACCATTTGGGAGACGTCCGATGCTAGGTTATAAATGCCAGAAATACGGACACACGAAAGGAAACTATAACGGTAAGCTAAGATGCTCATACTGCTCCCAAGACGACCACGACAAACGGGAAGACCCCCAGTTATGCCAATCCGAAGAACAGCATTGCTTTTATTGGAAAGTGGACGGACACCCCATTGGACACAGAGACTGCCCAGAGGAGGAGAGGGAGAGAGCGATCCTCCAATACCAGATAGATCACGGGGTCGGGCGACGAAAGGCCGTTGTCTCGATGCGCTCTTCCCAAAATGACCCTCCTACCCGGGAGAGAAGATCAGCACCATTTCCCATCACTTTCTCATAACGGTCAACGAAAGAGGTGCAAACGAAGTTTCCTTTTCAGCCAACCCATTTATAATGATGAAGTCACTCGCCGAACAACTAAGAGGAAAACCGAAAGAAATACAACGACAGGGAAAGAAATACCTGGCCTACGTCACAGAACGTGAGCAAAGTAACGCTATACAAAAGATTACCCACATAAATGAGGCCCAAATCAATCAATCAATTACCCACATAAATAAACTCAAAGTTACAGTTGAAACGCATCCGTACTTCAACGATACCAAAACGGATTATATACACCTCCCGTTACACGCCTACGACAGACCTCAGTGCTTTCGCTGAAGGTCTAGCTGAAGACTACGGAGTTACCGAAGTTCGTCAAGCAACATGGAGGTGTATATAACGCAAATTCTACTGCATAACAAATTACCTTTCCGGGACACGACGCACCAGAATTCAAAGTAATCCCGGGTGAACAAGGAAGAACCAAAACCTACTCAGGAGCAACACGGCCCCTAATGTGCAAAAAATGCCTAGAATACGGCCACGTCATCGCATACTGTCAGCCACACACACCCCAACGTTGCATCCACACACACCACTGCTCATGCACACACACACACCACTGCTCATGCATCCATGAGGCAGGCGACTGCCCAGTACACATGGACCAAAAAGAGATAACAATCACACAAAATGAACGCAGAGTTACACGGAAACAAGCTATCCAAATCTGGAAAGACGACAACCCAAACCGTCTTGATTATGCCAAAGCAGTCAAATTGACGAGCCAACCAAGCTCTCTCGACGATATCCACACATCAGAACAACATCGTAACAAGACTCCAACACTCTTACCTGGCTGCAGTGCTTCCTCACCCGGCCCAGCGACCGGCTCCGCACCAGAGACGCACAGTTCTAGAAACAATTTATGCAAAGACCTGGAGGACGACGAGATGGATTTATCTTCCGCAGTTCACCACACAGCAAGGTTCACTACTATAAAAACAAAAAGACAAAGAGATGAGGAAACCTCTGATACCCAGGCACCACTGAGCAAAAAGTTCAGTAACAACGCCCAAATAACGGCCCGCCAGAACCAAAACCCAGAACTACCTCCACCTGCCTCGAATGTGGCTCCAAACAAACCCGACCCATGAACACGCCATCAGCGAGAACGATCACCGCCTTGCTGACAGCTCTTATCTAGAAGAGCTCATACGCGAGACCTCCGCACAACCAGACATATTACCTAGCCCAAATACCTCTCACTCCACACAATCATTCACACAGATAAAAAAGGCTACCACAGAAGAAGACCGTGCTCGCCCATGAAGCAAACGCAGAGAGCACACACCCTCGTCTTCCCACAAGAGCATTCGCAGCCGCGACCGCAGCCACCTCAGCAGACCACCTTCCACCGAAGGCAGACACTCCCGTGAACACTCCCAACCCGAACCCCTGGGCAAACACTAAAACACGCGCACCATAAAAGCTCCAGCAAATCACGTGACCACTCAAGATCATCAAGATCAGAGTGCTAGCAGCCTTCAAAATGACCACCAAAATACTCCAGTGGAACTGCCAGGGACTCAAAAACGAAAAAGACGAATTACTATCACTAACCGCCACCCATAAACCTTTGGTGATTGGCCTCCAGGAGATTAAATTCCGAGAGACCACCACCCTCAGAATCCCCCTATATATCGTACACCGCCGCGAAGGCCACACCAACGTGACTGCTCACGGTGGAGTGGCACTTATGATTCACCAAAGTGTACCTTACCTTCGTCTTCCCCTGAGGACAGAAATCCAAGCTATCGCCGTAAAAATATGCGTCTGAAGGCCAATAACAGTGGTATCCATCTACTCATCAAGAAGCCATGACCTCTCAGAAGCACTAATGACCGAATTGCTAAACTTTTGTGGTTCACCAGTTGGTGTTTTGGTAAATGAATAATAAGTGAATATAATTAATTAGTGGTTACTCAAAAAGTTAATAATATATGTGCTAAATTGAGCAATATGAATTCTGATTTGTGCTTTCACTTTCAAGGCACAGAACACTATCTGACTCCAAGTTATTTCTTTCCAAATGAGAAGGTAAGTGTATGATCAAGCACAAATAACAGATACAAGGACAGTAAGAGGCACGGTAGCTTTTGTTGATTATTATTCCCAAAACTTAACTTTGTCAGGCTGTTCTGGGATAATATAGAAGGGGAAAGAAGAAATATAGGTAAAAAAATAGCCAGCGGAAAATCTTGGTGGCGTCAATGGATCCCTGGTGGGACCTTGTTCAATCTTCGGACTTAATTTCTGTCTTGCTTGAAGACGGGTGTCCTCATGGTCTCAGTACCCGGGGGGTGAAAGGCTGCACACAGCACATTGTGGCTATATATCGGAGGACATGGAAGGTAATCACATACCATTCTGCCTGCCTCATACAGGCAGACAGCTTGGGTGCATGTACTAAACAATTGTTTGGCCTTAGGAAATATCATAGCCTAAGGTGTAGTTAAATTTGGTAACCACAAGTCTAGTTAAGTGGTCAGCATAAATTATTGAAGTTAAAGAATGGAGGAACTGGCTCCATCAAGTAGTAATGACTCACTATATTTTAGAATTAGCTGATATGAAATGAAATTCTCAAATAGAATTCGATTTTAGTCAATTATAACACTGCATATGAAATGTGTGGAATTATGATTCATAGTCAGGCTTGAAAACTAAATGGTTGACATCTTACTTCATTTTGCTAGCCTTAAGCCTGAAAGTAGGAAAGGGCATTAATTTATAATGTCTATATTACATAAAAATTATATATATATTTTCATTTTATAGCTACATAGGTACATATATACATAGCATGGATCAAGGTAGGGTGCTACTCAATAGAAGATTTCTATTTTATCACACACAAGTAACTCTTGGTATGCCATTTGGCAGAGGAATGTGCCTTCATAACATCCTCTTCTATGCATTATTACCATGGTGTCTTGTAGACCTGCATAGATTCACTGGGCCTAGATTCATTTGGCATAGATTCACTGTTCTCACCTGTCAGCTGGAGTTGTCAGCCAAGCCTTTGTATGTTGTTAGCGCCTAGCACTAAGTGAATGCTAGAGCATTAAAGAGGCCAGAAACTATGCTAGAGCATTAAAGAGGGCCAGAACCTTTATCTTATCACTTTGGCTGCTCGCTCAAGAAACAAATGGTGGCCTGTATCACTTGGTATCACGTGACTTTTGTTGTGCTACTGTTATGCACTGAAGTCTGCTGGTCTGCACGTGACTTTGTTGTGTGCGACGCGAACGGAGGAGTCTAGAAAATTCAAAGCACGCTTCGCTTGTTGCCAAATTTGTTTGTAAAAATATTTCTCTGAATCATTCATTCCATCTGATTCATGTTCCATGGCTTTTAGTGCGTGGGTATACAAATTTATTTGGCTAAATAAATATATGTTGCACTGCCATTTTGATTGAAAGCTGTTTGTACTGGCTGAACGGAAATGTTGTTGTTATCTACAGAGATATGCAACAATGAGATCAAAAGATGCGATTGCTTATCGTAATAGTGCTTGTGATGCACGTATAATGCGTTTAGTGTTATTTAAAATAATGTAGGGTCAATCAAGGACCTCTACATCACTCCCCATTCAGACTGCAGCCAGGGATGCAG
>SDVV010035263.1:0-11082 GCA_016164225.1 Gammarus roeselii
AGTGTACATAACATTTTTTAATGGGTGACATCTCTTGCAACTATTATGCATCGAGAATGCATATTTTGGGTCATAAAAATAAAATTAAAGTGAGTAAGATTCATGCATTATGGAGCTTAAGACTCCCATTTTTATTCCTGGAAGCTTCACCCATAGTGGTATGATATTTTCTTTCTTGTGATATCCATTTTTATTACATGCACCCAATCTATCTGCCTGTATGAGACAGGCAGAACGGTATGTGATTATCTCCCATGTGGCACCCTTTTTAGCCAAAAATATTTCATGTGCAGTCTCCGTCCCTGCTGCAAACCAAGGACAATAAAGGGACACTATCTCCATTGTACGGCAACCCTCTTCAGGCTAGACGAAAACAGAGTTCTCGACTGGATCGCAAAAATTCAAAAAATCCCTAAAGATTACCAGCGGTTAAGCAACGCCACCGGGCTTTTCTTGCCGGCTTTCCTATCTCCCTTCTTTTCCCTTTCTAGATTCCCTTGGATGTCTTCATTCAGTTAAGTTGGGATCAATACTAAAGATTTTACTTACCTTTGTCTGTTAGTGTCCTTGTGTCTGTTTTTTGGTGCTTGCCCATAATACTCAATAAATTTATAGATTGGAGTGGAAGCACCGTGTTCACTCGAATTATTATCGCTCACAGAAGCTCATTTACTATTAACTTTTTGGTTCGTCAACGGATAATTTGCACATAATCAATATATATTACCAACATCAACATCACCAAAAGTTTACTTGAGTAAACTTATTACCGCAATAATGTTTGACAATGACTGTCATTTGTACCTAATGAAACACCAACACAGATTCTATGTAGTGGAGGCCCTGGTGAAAATGTAGCTCAAATTGGATACTTACAAGGAGTTGCAGGCTTACAGCTATGATGTTGATGCTGTGATTTGCCGGAAAGATAAGCTGAAAGGTACCCTACACAATTGAGGTCAAAATTCTTTGGAGGTGTGGTGCCACCAGGAATGTTTCCAAATTGTTCAACATATGAAACTACACTTGACTTGTTGCAGAAGATATTCACCGGAAGTTCCAGTTGCAGCCTGCAAGCGGACATCTTGGCAGGCTTTTGTTTACCTTTGCAAGGTCTGCAACATCCGTTGCAAGAATGCAACTGGAGTTGTAACGTGAGATGCCAGAGTTTGATTGTGTTGTTGCGTATTGTACTATTTGTTAAAAACTAGGCAGTCATTGATATTTTGTTTATTAGACAACTCATACAACGACCTTAATAGTGCATTGCCATTCCTTTCATTCGTTCCATTCGTGATCATCCATTTACTCGTTCCATTCATTCAATTGGTACTACCAAGGGTCTGTGAGTGCCTATTTATGCTTTATCAATGTCTGTTGGCGTGTTGCTAATTGTTTACTACTTACTACGTATTTGTTACTCTATATTTGATAGAATGTACATTGTCACCGTGGACTCTAAGACTACACTTTGAATGTAACTATTATTTTATTTACTTTGCCATTTTACATTTATCGACATATTTACACGGATAATGGTACTGTGGTAGTGGGGCCAATAGCAAGACGATTGGCCGCTACAGATCTAGTTGAGTCCCAAATGATGGCACTGAGACTGCATGAATCCAGCGACCACTTTCTCTGCTGGAGGCAGCCAGGAGGCGTGCTCTCGTCGTCTGATCCGCAACAGCAAGTAAACCGTTCAGTGTAACCTCTACCAAAGGCAAGTCTCATATTTTCTGCTTACTCCTGTCCGTTCCCTCTAAGTTAAGGGGATCACCACCTCTCTCCTTCCACATCCCAACGGCCCCTGCAGTTTCTCTGTGTCAGCCACGATGTTCACATCGGAAAAAACGGCTTCGACTAAGTCATTCACAGAATGCATCGACGAGATGAAGGCTGAAAGGGCAACATCTCCTGCTCTTCTGAACCCGAGGCCTCCATGAATAACTGGTAAAGTGGCTTGGTTCCAAGATCTGTCATCAAGGGGGACATTGGTCACCATAGTGACGGCATCCCTCAACACCTGATCGAAACTGTTCAGGCACTCATCATGTTGATAGGCGAGCGATGATCTGAGCTCATGTTGCAGTTTATAAATCGAGAAACAATTCTTCAGAAGTACAAATGCTTGGTGACTTTCTATCTGATCCAATCACGTGATCATTCGTTCTAAGTCATCTTGCTTGCATATCAAAGCATCGGGTATATCCTCTTCGGAAAGTGGTGTTCCCAGCAGAGTACACTGGCTAATCGGAACCACTCTGACATCAGGTAACACCAACCTTAAAGCATCTCACTGTATGGTCCAACTTCTGAGATGAGTGGTCCAAGATTGGCAATTCGTGCTTTCTATCATTAACCTCTAACCAAATTCCCCCAAAAAAAATCAATACAAACTCATGAAGGCCTCGTACAGTGCACTTAATTTTCGCTACAAACCAATCCTCAGAACAGTTGGAAGGTTTGACAGCTGATCTCCATGGCGGCGAAAAATAAGCAGCAACAGACGCTGCAATCATGACAATCATTGGGCCGTTCAGTCGCAAGTGGCTGTGTACAGCATCGCTTGCAACAATAATACCAATAACTATTTTATTGAAAACCATCGTGGGCATAGGAAGACAAATGATACATTTAACTTGATCTAGTAGAAATTTGAGTAATCCGCCAGGGTGTCGCAGACAAGTCAAATCTGAAAGCAATCAGAACTAAACATGTTATACGTATGGTACACACATCATTTTTCTCATTCAGCCTGCAGCATTTCTATTCACCGTCCTAATATTGATGACGCAGCGAGTGCATCGACAGTGCTGATTGTAATGAATATGTATCTAATGGTGGGCACGAAGAGACAACTTCTATGTTTCAAGCATAAACGGTGAGACCATGAAAGTGTGTTATCTGGTCCAAATTGACACAGCCTGCCAGCCGCCACTGTTCGTTTCGTCGATGGCGTGTGTGTACCACCTTTGTACATGGTGTGATGTGAATAAAAGTGCAACACCTAGACAATTGGCTCTCTTAAGCGACGTGAGTGTCAGGGTTACTGCAGGTGGGGAGAGAGTATGTGATTAAACTTAAACTGGTGTTATAACACTCCGTTTTTACGCTTATAATATGTTGTCAAAGTGTGAGTTTTTCACGATGGGAGCGGCTGGATTAGGGCTGGCCTCCCCCAATTTTAGCTTCCTTCAGCAAACAGATGTGTGCCCTCGGACTTGGTTACTCGTCTAAGACCCGTCCTATAATGGGAGGTCATTTGTGCCTGTCTGTTGAGAGGAGATCAGCTGTTCTTGTAATCGATATAGGGGTAGCAGCAGCTGGCTATATATTTATTAATTATTGCCTTCATAGCCCTGTATGTATTACCAAAATCAAGGAGAAGTCTGGGATTTTCTGGTGTGCCAATAAGAGATATGGAACCGTGGGGATACGCCCCTCAGAGGGTGACGTACGGTGGAGCTACTCCCTGATTGGACAATTCCCTTCAACACGTTTAACAACCTTTATTATTAAGTTCGTAACACTCGTGGCAGCGGACGTGGAATTTTGAAGCAAACAAATTAAAATTAAATTAATCACTTTGAAATGAATTAAAATCATCTTTTTATAACAAAACGTTTCAAGTTCCCTTACACACTGCTCCGTTGACATGTTCAAACCAGCCTCTACACCTCTCATGTCACACGCTACAAATTAAAATAAAACAAACATACATACAATAGGGGAACGATTCAGCCTGGCGAGAGATGAGGGGCAAACTACTAGGCGAAGTGGATCGAGGGCCACGTCAACCCCCCTGCCTGCCCGACTTCTGGCCGCGCGTCAGGCAGAATCGAGGATGGAGAGTGGACAGCCGTCTGTCTTTCTGTGGCAGAAAGACGCCGGCGTGGACCGAGTGCCACGTCACTACTGACTGTCGTTTTGTCGTCCTGGGATGCCAGGCTGGCTGAAGCAGACCCCTCTCTGCCGAGACGGCCCATTCTGTCAGGACAGCCAGTTTCAAACTGACCGACAACGCTGCAGGTTTCTTAAAAAGTTTTTGACAAAAAAAATGCATACAAACTGTAAGTAATCTTATATCTTTAAGCAGTGAAGTGTGAAACATAACGATCGCAGCAGGCCGCTTTGGAAATACAAGGTACCAAGAAAATTATCCAGCGAAATTTTTACATGAATGCTTCCAGGAATATGTCTAACCAAAGCAATTATGAAATATATGCAACTCTCTGTATCAATCCTAACTTTCAAATAGACTGGTACGTATATGGTCACTCACGAATAAATCACATCATGACCTGTTTCGTAGTAAAAATCATACTATGTCCTGTTTTCCGTTGGAAAATTGCGTTAGTAGTTATAAAATGCTTGGTGACGTTTGATTATAGAATGTTCATATAGTCATTAACTGTTTGGATTTTTTTTGAGTCATGACACTTCTATCTTCGTCAAGTGATCAGACATTTATGAAATTATCAATCCTAATGATAGATGGGATCGTGCACGAATCTATGTAACTTACGGTAATTTAATTCATTGCGAGTCGAGTTTGCGTTTCATCAAATGAGTAGATGTTTGGTAGCGTTCCGAAGTGAAACATAATATGATGGATGAATGCGATGAAATGATCATGCGATAGGTTGGACGTGAATACGAGTGTTGCGAAGGCTTGACTGATACGATACAGGTGTGTGAAACGAATGACTAGGAGAGTTGAGGCATGAATGCTCAATTCAACTCACGGAACATTCATAAATCCAAAATACATGCAATGACTCAGTAAATCGAGGGAGGCCATGCGCCAGTCGTTCCTAAACGATAATTCTTGACTCAGATCAGACGCGCAATCAAATAAAGGGTGAACTGTCGGGTTGTTTCTAGGAATAACAAGCAAGAAGCCCTTACTGGTGAGTTCGACCTGACGTACCTGCAGACATATAACTAATCCAGGTGTGCTTGAGTCATCCACGGAGTCCGCATACTAATATATGAAAAAGGCCAGAATATTTTAATGTCGAAGATGTGACGTTAGAGGTGAACTGGGCATTATGAAATTCAAACGTAGCTAACCCCAATTTACTTGAGCAAAGCAAATCACACCGCACCACAAAACTCCAACAAACGTTTATATATCAAGTAAACACAATACATAGATGGCTTAAGTGGGATGATGGCCCCTCGATCAAACTTGAAATACAGTTTGGGTACAAATTATATAGGCACCGATCATCATCGGATTCAAATTGAAGTTTCTTGGAACGATAAGGAGCTACCAGTTTTGACAGAGGCCAACTCGGCGAGAATATAATTTATTAAATCATTTCTACCATTTACCGTACTTTTTTTGTAGATACCATCATTGTCACAAAAGCTAATATTGTGCTTCATCTTCTATAAACGAAGTATACTAATTCGCTTTCTGTACTCCCGTATCGAATTATTCGGATTGTCAATCATTTAATCATTTCCCAGCGGTAATAAAGTGTATATAGTCAGTGCAATGTATATATTTTATGAATAACTTATGTCGTCTATTCACCACTTCATTATTCATACAATGTTTGACACACATCTTTACGATATGTTAACGCATTCCGATTTTCCAACTTCATGTTCTGAGGATTTTTTTAGCCTCATGTGTTGGCGGTTTTCACAACCCCATGTATTTCGTGATAGCCCCATCCCATGTATTTTGTGCCAGGCATTCCTGATTCTTACCTCAAATAAGGCGTTGGCGGTTGATCATTGATTATAATATTATAATTTATAATCTGTTGCATGAAATCACAACCGGCGGTGAATTTTAAATTGAATTTTTGTTTACATTCATTCAAATAGGGTTTATTGCAGTAAAGTTGTATGTGTAATAATAATCAATAAAACAACGAGGACAACTAGACGCGCAATTAAGCAATCACGGCTCAAAAATGGTGCTTTAACCCAATTTTGGTTTCCAGGCACAGCGCGAAATCTGTGCAGGTCGAAAACGACAGAATCTCGGTGGACTACCCCCAGGCATGAGCGCAAGACTGCGTGGTGTAGAAAAAGAGTGACCTCGAGGACGTCTAGAACCCCGCGACTAACGAAAATGACATTCGAGGACGTCGAGAACCCCGCGGTCAACAAAGACGAAAAAAAAACTGACATCGAGGACGATGTCACTATAAGAAGAAGAGGTGTTATAACACTCCGTTTTTACGCTTATAATATGTAGCCAAAGTGTGAGTTTCTCACGATGCGAGCGGCCGGATTAGGGCTAGCCTCCCCGATTTTTGCTTCCTTCAGCAAACAGATGTGTGTCCTCGGACTTGGTTACTCGTCGAAGACCCGTTGTATAATGGGAGGTCATTTGTGCCTGTCAGGGCTGGCCTCTCCCAATTTTTGCTTCCTTCAGCAAACAGATGTGTGTCCTCGGACTTGGTTACTCGTCTAAGACCCGTCGTATAATGAGAGGTCATTTGTGCCTGTCTGTTGAAAGGAGATCAGCTGTTCTGGTAAACGATATAGGGGTAGCAGCAGCTAGCTATGTATTTGTTCTTTATTGCCTTCATAGCCCTGTATGTATTACCAAAATGGAGGAGGAGTCTGTGATTTTCTGGTGTGCCAATAAGAGATATGGAACCTTGGGGATACGCCCCTCAGAAGGTGACGTACGGTGGAGCTACTCCCTGATTGGACAATTCCCTTCAACACGTTTTACTGTAGTGGCTATCGCTTCGTGGCAGCGAGTAGGAGAATCAGGGGCACCTCTCGATAGACGGACAGGGTAGAGTTTGGCACTGTAGAGTAAACTTCTCATTCACAAAGCACCGTCTCTTTTTGTCTATTTTAATCGCCCACAATTATTAGCCTCCGCGTTCGTGCATTCTAAACTTATCCAGATATCATAACAGCTAAACAATATCAATCATACACCTTGACTTGTAGCTGCTCTTATTATAGTATCACAATCCTTATTCATGCTTTGTGAAGTTCCCTGTTCACTTGTTATTGTTACCTTATTTAAAATAATATCATAAAAACATTTTTGTCTTCCTTGCAACCTTGCTCCACCTTTAACGTATTTTAACAACCTTCATTATTAGGTTCGTAGCACTGGGAGCATTCTTAGATACGAAAAAGGTTGCGAAAGCCTTCAGTTTGTATGTTAAAATCATACCTAAACAGCCATCTAGGGGCAAGAACATAGCAGTCAGATGTGAAAAGTCAAGGGTATCATGAATTTTTCAGGAATATTCTTCAATTAATGTAAAAAGATAAGCCAATTACTTTAAAATTCGTCACTGTACATGTTGACAGAACACCTCCTGCTGGTATAATAAACGATGATGGTGGCCACTCGTCTGTTAGAATAGTGAAGTCATGGGGACACCGGCTTCGGATGGTGCAGCAATTGGAGACATAAAATAGGAATTAGAAAAAAACTGGCCCTAGTCAGAGCACCAGACAGATATGTCTGCAATGATAGTAAGAAGATGCTGGAGGCAGAAATGTTCTTATATGAAACAAGAGCATAAAGGATAAGAGCACTTAGCCACCCTGGTCTTAATACCCAGCTCAAAAATAATAAACTGACAACCGTGCGTCATTTGCTCATAGACGGAAACATTTTGCCTCCACCAGCAGAGACATCGCTACCACCTCTTCTTCCACCAACAACCACAATCGTCTGCGTCACTTCTGCATCATCAAGATTTAACTCCCTTTCCCTAACGCTCGTAAACTGGATTAAAGCGAGGCCTTGCGGACGAATATCCGAATATAAATTATCTCTTCAAATGCAATCAGAAAAGATGACCTGAGGAAGAATAAAAAAGCGTGGAGGGAGAACCCTAATTTGAAAACTGAAGATAGTGGCATTACAGGACTGAGGATCGGGCCTTGGGGCATAACGAAATCATTTGTCTCACTGGCGTGCTCTCGGAGTGTTTCCTCTGATATGAATGATTGAATGTTTAGAGGACAACATGTCACGTACATTAGGGAATGATATTACTACATTTGTATATAATTATATTTAGTTATCTAACTCCGTGATGAAAGTGATCTTTCACAGCAACAGTTGAGTGTTGTAATTCCAAGCACATCCTGGCTATAAGGACACAACAAACAAACATATCTCTTCTACCCGCCTGTATTTGAGGGCCTCCTGTTGTAGAAGTTTGGGTGGATATGCAAAGAATAGGGTTCAGGAATGTAGATAAAAAACGACCAGCTCGGTGTCGAAGTCGTTGATGAGTGGCTCTGCCACTTCAATGAGAGACAGGTCTTAGCTCTCCTTTCTTAACCCGCGCAACTGGCTGTTTTGGCTGAAGCGGAGCCGGAAAAGCCTCCGTTCTCGTCCGACCGCACCATTGCCTGTTAGAGCTGCAAGATATGCAGGTTTTGTGAAATATTCGCTTTTCCAAGTCCGAGGCAAAATAAAGGCATCGATCATTTGTGTGCAGCAGGCAGAATGATTAAAAGCTAGTGCGGGCAACCTAGTACAAATCTTGAGTCATTTGGTCTCAAGACCTTGAGGCAGCTAATTTTCTCAATGAACCGAAGCTTGGTCAAATATATTAATGTCCTTTCTCACATTTTATTCAAACATTCAGTAATTTCCTAAACACAATAACACTGCCTTGAGCAAAGCTCCGGCACAAAGGTGGTCATTCGCCTCGCTCCCAGGGGATCCGGGATACTCAAACCCGACAATAGAATAATGCGAGTTGGCATCTTTTCAGTAGGCATTATTCTAATTATAGGGTAGTTAGTTGTCTACATAATCAACCTCTCAATTGTTGTAGATGCTTAAAAATATACAGTGAAAAATTGATTCCCAGTTGAGCATATAAGAGGAGACTTGGATACCAGACAGTAAAATATGAATCAAGTACGCTAACCAGGATGAAAATCCGGGTAATGAAAGAATTCAGCATTCATTGCACGGTCTAAAACATTCGAAAAATTTAAGAGAAAAGAGCCTTATATATTTTTAACCCTACTGCCCAAATGGCAGCAGCTCAAATCTACATCTACAATTGAGGTGAAATCCGTACAATGATTGTTTTAACATAATTGTACTTCAAGGTGGATACAGAATTCCCATGTATCTCAAAATTTCTGGCACTTTATTCAAAATATACATTTGTATTTATTTAAACTGTTTTAATCATTAAGTCAGTTGTCTGAAATGCAAATAAAGGAACTCATAAATAACCTTAACAAGATTACGTAAATTTTTTTACACTGGACTTTTACACTGCAGTTAGTATATGGAAATGTGTGGCCGGCAATACTATACTAGCTAAGCCTAGCCGTCGACAAACACTGTAATTTAAGCAATTAACTGAGAAATAGAAGCATGTCTGATCTATCTTAACCGTTCCAAGCCAAGCCGCCATTATTTCGATGAAGATACGAAACAAATGCATCGATAAATAGACAGTGCCGCACAAAGTATTTAGATCATTCTTAACTTGTACAAGCTTAGCACTGGCCCCATATTTTTACCAGAATTCTCATAGAAGGAATGTAAATGTCTAATTCAGGAATGATTTCAACATTAAGTTGCACTATCTGAGAAAGTACTCTTTATCTTCCTTCTCAAGATGATTTTTTATCTGAATTGGTCATTTTCGATTTTTAAAAGGAATGTTTGAAATAAGTTTGAAGACAGACTGTCTGTGAGGTCCCATGTTGGTGTCACAAACATGGGATCTCACACTTCATTCCTCAAAAAGGTTGATGAGTTCCCATGTTGGTATCACAAGCATGTGATCTCACAAGGTTGCCACCAGTTCCTATCAATTCGTTCCTCAAAAAGGGTAAAGACAGACTGTTTGTGAGTTCTCATGTTGGTATCACAAACATGTGATCTCACAAGGTTGCCACCAGTTCCTATCACTTCGTTCCTCAAAAAGGGTGAAGACAGACTGTTTGTGAGTTCCCATGTTGGTATCACAAACATGTGATCTCACAAGGTTTCCACCAGTTCCTATCACTTCGTTCATAAAAAGGGTGAAGACAAACTGTTTGTGAGGTTCCATGTAGGTGTCACAAACATATGATCTCACAAGGTTGCCGCCAGTTCCCATCACTTCGTTCCTCCAAGAAAAGTTGATATTGCGAAGAAGTTCAGGGTTATAAGATTATAAACAAAACCTGAGAACGACACTCAATAGAGCGTAGAGCAAAACTGTAATGAAGCTTCTGAACGTACCGACGTCGTGCTAAGAAGATGGAACATTGGTTTACAAATCTTTATTCATACACAAACAGTATGGTAATATGTTTTCTTTTATAATCTATACATAAATGTACGCAGATCTAAACTCCGTATTATGAAACAAAATGAACATGAAATCCGATTACATATCCGGATAGAGGTCATCACAACATGTAATCCGGATAGAGGTCATCACAATATGTAATCCGGATAGAGGTCATCACAACAAGTAATTGCCAAAAACGGGACCGTGTATGAACGGCAGCGCAATCTGAATGAATGAATGAAAATACACACGAACGGTATGGTATTCTATGTTCACCCTAACACAATACACATATGTACAAAATAAATTTGGAATACATGTGAAGATTAGATGAGACCAACAAAAGAGAATTATAAACAATATTGAAGGCATCACAACGTGTAACTAAGCGAATGGGACCGTGTGTAACCGGTTGAGTACATCTTACTATTAGTGTTAAGAGTAAGTACAGCGTTCAACACATCGTGTAATCGAATAAATAGAACCACGAACAGTAGCGTACAGCTATCTTTCCTAGCAGAACACAAGTACCGACCCCTCCGGAACATATCTCGAGCAGAAGAGATATAAAATAAAAAAATAAACATTATGGTATTGTATACAATCTTAAATTTTTACACAAATGAACACAAATCTGAAATACGTATAGTGAAGCATAACGAAGATCAAATCAGCTTAAATAGCCTAATATAAAATATCACAACACGTAATTTAGAATAAGGGACCGTGTATGAACTGCAGCGAGCATAAAAGAGAAACAAATAATCATTATTCATACACACACGGTGTGGTATTATAAACCTTAAATCTATAAATAAAT
>SDVV010035264.1:0-11082 GCA_016164225.1 Gammarus roeselii
TGTATGTGGACAGTGAAATCATCATTGGAAAAACTTCAGTCCTCGCCTAGATTCGATCCTGCGTCGCCGGAATACGAGTCCAGCACTCTACGCACTAGGCCATCCAACACAACAAAAGTTGTGATTCAAGCTTTCGTGGGTATTGTACTGTTTTAGGGTCGACTACCAATTCCTCTGTTTTATCACTATTAAGGCACAATAACCGTGCTCATAGATGTTAGAGAGAATATACCAACAATAACGTTGGGAGAAATGTATGTGGACAGTGAAATCATCATTGAAGATCTCAATGGATGATAGGTGTCATCAAGAGAAAATTATATCCAATAACATGCTTTGCATTGAAGATCTCAGTGGGTAAGAAATGTCATCATGAGGAGATTAAATCCATCATCATGCTTCTCATTGAAGAACTCAATACATAAGAAGGGGCATCAAGAGAAGATTAAATCCATTAACATGCTTCACAATGAGATCTCGATGGATAAGAAGTGTAATCAGGAGAAGATTAAATCCATTAACATGCTTCTCATTGAAGATCTCAATGGATGAGTAGTGTCATCAAGATATGATCAAATCCACTAACATGCTTAGCATTAAAGATCTCAATGGATGATAAATGTCATCAAGAGAAGATTGAATCAAATGACATGCTTCTCATTAAAGATCTCAATAGATGATGAGTGTCATCAAGAGAAGATAATTCCCATTTAACATGTTGCTCATTAAAAATCTAATTGGATAAGAAGTGTCATCAAAAGAAGATTAAATCAATCACAATGTGTCTCCTTAAGGACCTCAATGTATTTAAGTGTTATCAAGAGGAGTTTAATTCAATTTATCTGCTTCTAATTGAAGATCTCAATGGATAAAAATTGTCATCGTGAGAAGATTAAATCCATTAACATGCATCTCACGGAAGATCTCAATGGATATGAAGTGGCATCAATATAAGATTAAATCCATTAACATGCTCCTCTTTGATGATCTCAGGGGATAAGAAGTATCATCAATATAAGATTAAATCCAGTAACATGCTTTTCATTAAAGATCTCAATGAATGATAACTGTCATCATGAGAAGATTATATCCATTAACATGTTGCTCATTGAAGATCTCAATGGATAAGAAGCGTCATCAAGAGAAGATAAAATCAATTAAAATGCTTCTCATCAAAGATTTCAATGTATGATAAGTGTTATCAAGAAGAAATTAAATTCATTAACATGCTTCTCATGATAAGTGTCATCAGGATAAAATGAATCCATTAAAATGCTTTTCATTGATGATCTCAATGGAAAAGAAGTGTCATCTAGAGAAGAATAAATCAATTAAAATGCTTCTGATTGAATATCTCAATGGATGATAAGTGTTATGAAGAGAAGAATAAATCCATTACCATGCTCCTCATTAAAGATCTCATTGGATGATAAGTGTCATCATGAGAAGATTATATCCATTAACATGTAGCTCATTGAAGATCTCAATGGATAAGAAGTGTCACCAAGAGAAGATTAAATCAATTAAAATGCCTCTCAATATAGATCTCAATGTACGATAAGTGTTATCAAGAGAAGATTAGGTTCATTAATATGCTTCTCATGATAAGTGTCATCAGGAAAAAATAAATTCATTAACATGCTTCTCATTGAAGATCTCAATGGATAAAAAGTGTCATCAAGAGAAGATTCAAAATTAATGTAGGGCAGCTACTGAAATACATTGAACGTTGTTGTATCTTTATTTAGTTCAATAGAGAAAAGACCAACATGAGGTTTCTGGGTCTAGGCTTGGATTATTTTTGAATAAACGCGTTTCACACAGAAATGAAAACGATCCACTCACATGCTAGCTGAGGATAGTGCGCATGGTATCAACTTGCGTTTTACGACAAAAAATATTGTTTTCGCAAGTCAATACATAAAGCCCGCTCTACACCAGGCCTCGTATGGCCGGCTTGGCCTGGACATGCCCCGGCTGTTTGGCCGGTGTCCAGGCCAAGTAAGTAGCAAACAATAGCAACACGTCAACAGACATTGACAAAACATAATTAGGCACTCACAGACCATTGGTAGTCGCCAATTGGATGAATGAAACGAATAAATGGATGATCACAAATGAAAGGAATAGCAATGCATCATGAAAGTCTTTGTATGAGTTGTCTAATAAACAAAATATCAATAGCTGCCGAGTTTTTAATAAATAATAAAATACGCAACCACACAATCAAATTATGGCATCTCGCGTTGCAAGTCCATTTGCGTTCTGCAACGGATGTTGCAGAGCTTACAAACGCAAACACAGCCAAGATGTCTGCTCACAGGCTGCAGCAAGACCCATATACTGAAACTTTTAGTGAACATCTTCTACAACAATTCAAATGTCACATTCCAATGTTGAAACAATTGGGAAACATTTTTTTTTGTCACAAGAATCAAGGAGAACCAACCGTCTAAGTTCTTCTGCGTTCTTTATCCCTTCGTTCCACCATCAGCCTCTCACTTGTGACTCTATTCAATGCTTCACAATACTATTATGTGCATCTTGACAAGTGTAAAACTCCCATTGTCATCAATATAGGTATTATTTGATCAATTGAACCAAAAACACTGAAATATTTAGGGGGTAGAATAGGGACCCACCTAATCATCATCCAGTTATCTCCAACCTCCTTCCTCTCGGCCCCCCTGTCGTACGCATCGGTGTTCCTGCCACGATTCCATTGGCCACCGCCATATTGCGGACGCCATTCACCCCAGGGCTCCAGAGCCGCAGGCCGACACCGTTCTCTCCCGCACCGCCATTCAACGTTAAGTAACATTCAACTACCAACAAAGTGGGGCCAGCAAACAGTTCTATTGATCGATTCTCCTGGGATTATTAGATCAATGTAGACACTCAAGATTTGTGGAAAACTCTTCGCGTCCTTCAAAGCCAAACGACCGCTCTTCAGCGGGCTCGGGGCTCAATCGCTTTCTATCACTTCTTACAACCTCAACAGACCTCTGTGGTTCAAAGCCCACCGAACTGTTGACCAGTCACGAGGCTAACCCGGGTCGCTTGTAAATCGTTATTAACGCATAATATGATTATTCCTTTTCAAACCCCATTCAAGGATCAAAACTACCAAATAATCTAAAGACCATAGTCATTCACACTGGGCTTCTTGCATGGCAGCTTGCAAACGGGGCCGCCTCGTCAGACGCGTTGATCACGGATTTCACGTCGAAGTAAAATTTCTATTGTATAGTTCTCAGTTTGTTTATAGCGGTGAAGTTTATGGTGAACAAAATGCAGCTAAACATGGTAGATTCTTGCAATTCTATTATTTTAAATGACTAATTCTTGAATGAATGACCAATGCAATCGTGCCAGCTCCATACGTGAAATACTCTTGTTGGTTACCGCTTGTACTGTCTATCCAGAATATGGATTTCTCGTTTAGTTATATATTTGTTGGTCACCTGCTCAATTATTAGGTCTTTTCTGAAACATTTCGTCACTGCAGCGTCACGGTAGTCCTTTTAGTAATAAATTTACAAGATATTTTGGCCACCTTTTTCATCAGGTTTGGACTCCATCATTTATGAACACCTATGCCGACATCTGTTCTCGGCCACGGCTGGACAGCTGCTCTGAGGACTGCCGCTAACATCAGTTCGACGACTTCGTAAACAAATGAATTCAGCAACTGATCGTAGATACAAAAAGTATTTCGACACATGTTACAAAAAATGTGCCAGGAGCAAAATGATTTTTTTCCTTAATACTTTCGTTATCATAGGAGCACATTTCAGCGTCATGTGCCTTTTTTCGCACTTTTGATATATGATTTTGAGACCCTAACCCAAACGTGTAGTATTTTTTCATCGTGCTTATAGTTATGCCTTCATTTCGAATGTAAACTTTGTATAATCAGAATGTTGTCAATTCTACGGAAATACAAAACGATCTTTTGTAGACAGAACACAATGTGATATTTATTTTATTGCTGGATAACTCGATGATTAAAAATTAGAAAGAAAGAGTGACCCAAAATCCCTGCAAAATCTACATTTATTTCAGAAACACGCACAGTTTACATTTACAGTCCAAGCAGTGTGATAATTGCTACGAAAAGAAATTCGATGCGAATACTACACAAAAGAGATAACAATTTGTTAGAATTACAAAAAACAAAATCAATGCACAAATACGGTAATAAATGCACTGTCGGGGTATATTCATCACTAGACTAACGGCTGTTGTGCGCTTCCCACGTGCACTGCCGATATCAATCATGACCGATCTTGATCAAGGCCTTCTAGAGTTCCAAACCTGGCAGCGCCGAATTTATTATTGTGGTGACGTCACCAACGTGACAAGTCCCTGTTGTTTGTGAAAACTTTGTTATATCAACCTTTATAAAATGAATTTATTATCGGAACGCAACCAAGGGTGCGTTTCGGAAGGTGATAAGTTCTGATCGCAGCTCTGTGGCGGTGAGGCCAGCATTCGAGTCGGTGAGGCCAGCATTCGAGGCGGTGAGGCCAGCATTCGAGGCGGTGAGGCCAGCATTCGAGGCGGTGAGGCCAGCATTCGAGGCGGTGAGGCCAGCATTCGAGGCGGTGAGGCCAGCATTCGAGTCGATGAGGTCAGCATTCGAGTCGGTGAGGCCAGCATTCGAGTCGTTGAGGCCAGCATTCGAGGCGGCGAGGCCAGCATTCGAGGCGGCGAGGCCAGTATTCGAGTCGGTGAGGCCAGCATTCGAGTCGGTGAGGCCCGCATTCGAGGCGGTGAGGCCAGCATTCGAGTCGATGAGGTCAGCATTCGAGTCAGTCTAGGGTCGCAGAAGGTCGCCTTCTTCATCGCTCGCAAGGTTAAGAGCCTCTCTGTCAGTTGATGACGCATGTAATAAATTGTATAATCTCCAGTAATAGCGAAGCTCGGCGCTGAGATACCCGTTTGCATTCTGCCGAGCTCAGGTTTCCCCCATCGGGTGTTTTTCCTGTAGGGCAAACGGGACCTCGGATATGTAAACTGCGTTTCTGCCCTTGGAACAGCATATTGTCAGTCTACGACAATTATGCACTACTGTTCAGTTTGAATTTATTAAAGTTCGACGCCCAGTCGTTGTTTCTGCTATCGACCCGTCCTAAATGTGAGTATTATTTGTTTCCGAGTAGTGGAGATAAAAAGTGTAAGTTCTTTTGATAACGACATGCGTAATGTAGTACATATTAAGTACTTGTGTAATGAACAAAATCGATGTGTCACATATCGTGAAGCGTATCACGTATTGTGGAGTGCATCACATATTGTAGAGCGTATCACGTCATGTGGAGTGCATCACGTATTGTGAAGTGTATCACGTACCTGTTTTTATCAAGAACCTGTTAGATTGTGATAAACATTCACTAAATATTTTTTCGATCATTGCGCTTGAGGTTCTCCCTATGGCCTCCGTCCGTTACGTTATAGCCAAGGCAACCAGGCCTGTAACTCTTGTCGGTCTTAGCTTCATCCACCAGCACGTGCGTCCGCGCACATGCTGGCTCACTGGGAAGTGGGCGGGAAGAGTTGCCAAGCGGCTTCCCCAGGTTGCAGCCTGCCTAGTGTCGGGCCTGGTTACCCCTTACACTGAATTTATTCTGTAAAGTGGGCTAACTAGTTATTGAATGGTCATTGTTAGTAACTCACTCTAAAGTTCAACCAATGACCCAATGAAATTCTGGCAATAAATACAGACTGGATGGGTATAGGCTTCCGTGGACGGTGGCGGTCAGCAGTTAATTCAACGACCGGTGATACAAAGGCATTTGGAGTAATAAAACTGCTTGAATCGCAATAAATAATATATTTATACTTCTTTGTACGACAATGTGATTCATCGTTCCATGAAGCAAATTTCTTACAATTGTATGTTTGTCCACTAATAATAAACCTTTGCCTTTGAACCTTAAATGTCTCTCGGAAAACATTTAAACATTGACGAAGAGAGGTAATAATTAGGTGTTATAACTGCATATAATTTTTAACAGTTCATTTGATGGCGCAAATTGTTTTCTCGACGCAGCTAACTGCGGCGTCTAAATGATAATATACAAGGTCAAAACATGTCAGGTATGATGCCTAAAATTCACTCAATCAATTGATATTAACTCTAAGACACTGTGAATGCTTTGGTATTATGACTTATAGAGTGATATGAAGTCTAGGCAATGAATTCGCACTGAATTTTGAGATGTTATGTATATAGAAGATCTTTTTTCCTATATATTTCACAGAGAATATTTCCTGCTCCCTGCAGTGAATGCAAATAAGTTATTTGTCTCTTTGGAAAACATTGCTTTCCATTTAATATCGTTACTACTGCGGAATGATCATCTTTCTGTTTACCAAAGCGGCGTTCTCAAGAGGCAATATTATTGTTAAATTATCATTTGTTCCAATTTTTTAGGAAATGTAATTCTATTTGACCCTTGCTTGTTATATTTGAATGAAATGGAACAGCCCGTACAAGGAATGTTGAACATAATATTGTTTTAAGAGCCGCGGTCACGAGAAATAAGCCTAATGCATTTTAGTAGTCACCATTCGAAGAAAATCCTGAATGTGCAAATGCTATACGATGCGGAAGGGATCTTCAAACAAATGATGGCGTCGTGCTTCCCATTTGGGAGTGCTATTAGAGAAAGTTCAGTTTTAAGCACCTGGGCTCTGGTGTGGAAAAAACTTCACTAGTGGAAGCTGAGGTGAAAACTAGAGTGAAGGAAGGGTGCGAAGTGTTGGGTACACTGAAGAGTGTGAAACGCTGTAGGACATTGAGTATGGAATCAGAGAGAGGGTTTTGAGATGACACTTTTTTTGTGGTATGACGGAGTGACGCTAAGGAATAGGATCACAACCGACGTTGTTCGAATGACTACGGGTATGAGGAGGAAAGTTGGAGGACAGAGGAGATTCACGGGTTTTAAGTTGCATCGGACTACACATGATTAGGATGAACAATGGGACCTTGGAGAAAAGAGTGATTCAAGCTGTGGTAAATGGGCCTAGACCTAAATGAAATTCGAAGTTTGGGTGGATGGATGGCGTGAAGCAGACACTGGGAAGGAGAGATATCAGTGTGAAGGTAGCAAGAGAGCGTGCAACGGATGGTCAGGCGTGAGTGGGAAATAATTGTAAATAAACGAGTGTTGGCGGGAGATAGGTGCGCTTTCCTGCCTTTGCCGTGTCATTGAGAAACGAGATGGTCGTGGATAGGGGTAGGAGGGATCGGCAATATGACGCAGTGCTGATAAACCAATGGAAGCTGTCGGACCGTGCTGCTGACACTGATTTTGGACCTCTCTCCTGAACCGAGGTGGGTAATGGAGTCTTGACCGTTAAAGCACCAAAGTTTGGTGTGTGAGGAGATAAAACAAATAGGCCGCTGCAGGTCGCTGAAAAAACATCGAATGTTTCAGTAAATTGGTGCAACTTTCCATTGGGCCCCCTTTCTGGGGGATTCGGCCTTGTGTCTGTATCTGTATATAGCATCATCATAATAGTGAAATTGTGCAATTAATTTTGTCGTAATGCACATTACATCTAATTTACAGCCTAAATGAAGTATATAGATTTTCTGAATTGTGTTAGACAATCTATATGCTGCTGCATGCTCTCTAAGGCCCGCCCAGAATGCACCAACACGATGACCGCGTGCGAGAAGATAGGGTTTAATGGAAGAAAATACTAATGACGCAGTAAAAGTGTCACTGTATTTCCCCGCGAGATGCAATTGTCGAGAGGGCATAACAGTATTCTAAGACAATTCCAACACATCAAAAGATCTTGATCAAAATTCGATTATATCAATTAAACGCTCGAATAGAGCATCAACTCACGGTAGGGGACTGTGATGCTGGGCTCTTATTTGCTCGGAATGAATTGCTAGTGCTGGAAGTTCCTGACTGTAAATGCTGGACTTCCTAATTGAAAATCTACCTAAGCTTGTCCACGTGGATATCACAAACTCTCTCCTATCAAGAGGCAACTTTGTTTTGCAGACAACTGTATAAGCCTTCGTGGATGTATGAAGTTCTAAGACGCAACATCGCATGTTACCTGTCCATCGTGCTTGACAGATTTCACTCCAGGCGACTTCTATATGGGATTCATGAAGTCATGAGTGAAACCAAAAGTAACGAATCTGGAGAAATGCATCATAATTATATTCCTGGAGATCGCAGCCGAGCTGCAACGTTAGAAGGATTTTTTGTGAAGAAGAAACAACTTTCGTTGTCGTCCTATATTGGTTCATTATGGACACAAAATTGATTGCACTCACTTACTACTTAGCTTCTTCAAATTGAATGACATGTGATGTGCCTTCCTGATTTTTTCCTTTTGATCGATTCGTTATAATTAGATTAATTTTAGATTAATAGCATTCGAGTAAAGTCAACCATACATACTGAGAATATAACAAACATCTTCTAGTTTAACAGAGATGCAAACGCCGTATCATGAGCGTCAGAGTTCACTTACTTCGCCAACTCATAAAATTTATCAACATTGTTAACTATAGACTTCAATTGCGTTTGAGTTCTTTAAATTTCATAATTTCGGAACTTGGACAGAAAGGCGGAAGTCTCCCTGCGCCAAACTTTCGGTGACCTCTGAAAGATGATGGGCTGGTCCGTAAGGTCTTCGATGTCCGTGGCCGCTCCCCTCGCTGGGGGTTCCAGGCCGTCAGACTGCGATGAAACCTCCTGCTGCAGCATTCGGTCGGGCTGAGGAGGCGCGGCCCAGTGAAAAGTCTGAAAAAAATGGATGTGAAGAATGGGAGGGGACATTTTCTTGAAACAGCATATGGGGTGAGACGTGAATTGTGACTGGTCCTGAAAATGTTTAATAATAAAAAAAAATCACAAAATAGTAGTTTTATTACATATCACGATATACAAAAGAATAGAACCTAGATAAAAGTGTGTCATTTCAGTACCTCATCGAATTTGCTTTAAAGGGTGGAAAGAGACACCTTCTTTGCAACAGCACAGGATGGCAGGTTATGGGAGAAGGGAATATGGTCTTGATAAAATTGTCTAACAAATAGTTGCTGTAAAGGGTGTGAGGACATTCCATCACGACAGGTTCAGGTGAAGGTGAATGATCTTACGGACAGTTTAAAGACCGAGGGGAGGGATGGTATAATTTTACCCTCGAAAATCATCAGGTTTGATGCACAGGATGTTGATTTTTGAGAGGAAATGAGAAGGTAAAGCATTAAAATACCTATCGGTCAATCAGAGGGTGCAAACGTTGATTCACAACACACTTTAATAGCCCTTGCATAAATATAGAATGGGACTCATGCAAGTGCATGTATGAATATGAAACGCAATAAATGTAGCCTCTATCGTGCAACATTCATTACGTTTCTTATTCATACGTGCATGAGTGCCCTATATTAATGCAAGTGGCCAATTCGTGACAGATTCTGCCAATCTTAAATGTAGATTGCCATAAATAATCTATGTTCAAGTGTCTGCTGGGACGAACTTACTTGGCATGACAACGCATGACAACGTCTCAATCACCTTAGTTCCACCCCTCCTTACCACATGGGAACGACACATCACTCCTCTTTTGATACGAGCAGTGTCTGATCATAATACCAGTAGACACAGTTGACGTCAACCCAGTGTCATCCAGCACCCACCGGCTCGTGCTGCGACATGTTGCACCAGCGGCGGACCACACACACATCACTCCTCTTATGATACGAGCAGTGTCTGATAATAATACCAGTAGACACAGCTGACGTCAACCCAGTGTCATCCAGCACCCACCGGCCCGTGCTGCGACATGTTGCACCAGCGGCGGACGACACATCACTCCTCTTATCATACGAGCAGTGTCTGATCATAATACCAGTAGACACAGTTGACGTCAACCCAGTGTCATCCAGCACCCACCGGCCCGTGCTGCGACATGTTGCACCAGCGGCGGTACGGCATGGCGATGCCGCTGCTGCGCCACCTGTCGTAGCGGGCGCGGGAGGGTGGGTCTGAGAGGGTCGCCTTCGCCTCCTGCAGAGGAAGGGGGAGAGGGGTAATTAGAGGCCCAAGGGGTGGATTATCGAGGAATGATGAGAAGAGAAAGATAATTCGTAATCAATGACAAATTGAATGGAACGGTAATGACAGGTCTGTTTGTATATTTCCAAGTATTTCAAGTTGATGTGCACCATTCATTTGGAAGATAAGTATAAGCCACAGCTAACCTCCAGAACTAGTTGTACACAAATACTTCAGCAGAAGCTGTTTGTATGAAGGACAGTCTTGTAATGATTTTACGGCAGATAACAACGTTGTTGTTTTCTAGCGATTATTTCTTTAGGATTTTTATGATCCACAAAACAGTATATTTCGACTGACACATCAAAGTTCTACATAAAAACGCAATTTATGCAGTGCGAACGAGTTCCCGTTCGCTAAGTTTTTAACTGATTTTTAACGGCGGGAAGGACACCGACACCCAGAAATTGTTTAGGGTCCTGGGTGGGCATTTGCAACGAGACATGGCTTGGAGTACGTAACCTAAAAATATTAATCGCACAGAGAGCCATGAATGAGACAGAATGTTTGAAGATACGTCACCTCAAGATCTGAACCTTACAGTAAGCAACGAATGAGGCGGGAAGTTTGGAGGTACTCCACCTCAAAATTTGAACCACACAGTAATTGATGAATGAGGCGGGAAGTTTGAAGGTACTTCACCTCAAGATCTGAACCACACAGACAGATATGAATGAGGCGGGAAGTTTGGAGGTACTTCACCTGAAGATCTGAACCACACAGACAGAGACGAATGAGGCGGGAAGTTTGGAGGTACTTCACCTCAAGATCTGAACCACACAGTAAGCGACGAATGAGGCGGGAAGTTTGAAGGTACTTCACCTCAAGATCTGAACCACACAGACAGCGACGAATGAGGTGGGAAGTTTGGAGGTACTTCACCTCAAGATCTGAACCACACAGTAAGCGACGAATGAGGCGGGAAGTTTGAAGGTACTTCACCTCAAGATCTGAACCACACAGACAGCGACGAATGAGG
>SDVV010035265.1:0-11082 GCA_016164225.1 Gammarus roeselii
TATATATTTCAACTTTGGTTTATTTGGAAACCCTGTGGTAAATACATTGTTCTAAAATACTTCGAGCACAACGAAGCCTTTGAGCGACTGGGGTGTGGGACTCAGGTGCGGGAGGGGCCTGAGAGTGGGGGGAGAGGACTGAGAACCCGGTGGGGTAGGGCCTGAAATGGTGGTGGAGGATGAGCATGAAACACTGGTGTGGATGGGGCCTGAGAATCAGAGCGTATGGGTCAAGGATCAAGCGTTGTAGTATACGGAGCTAGGGAGAAAACCCTCGGCAATGAGCCTGTTGACCAGACCTCGGTTAAGAAGGGAGCGAGAGGAACGCCCCGGCCGAAGTGACTCGAAGTGTTGGTTGCGTTGTTCTGGCCTGACCCTGAAGAGCTAAAGGGCTAAGGTTTTGGTATGTAAGCGAGTGCATGAGAGGAGAGTAAAGTGGCGCCTTGCTTCGGCCTCCCACTTTTGGGGAATTCGTCCTTGCGCTTCATACTACACGGAAGATGCAAACCTGAAATATCCTCAAAATTTCTATAACAGTGTGAGATAACTATTCAAAATTCCGAAAACAATACAAATTCGACAAACATCAACCGATCGTTACTAAGTAAACATAACACAATTTAATAACTTACAATAACTCCATATCGTTCAGCTACTCTCGCTCTAGGGCATCCCACCGATACTCGCTATACAAAAAAAAATCGGGATAATAATCAACATTTTTTCCCCGAATCGATATGTGGTTCATGTTATAAAAAATATAATAACTATCCAAAGTAGGACTTCAATGTAATTTCGTTGAAATTCATTTAATAGGTTTATTTAGAAATAAAATACGATATACAGGCATTCCCCTCTAGTCGGGCATTTTGTGCTAAGCTCTATTTTTGCACAATATTTCGTCTTCGCCGTTGGGGTACGACGTCGGACCTTAAGTCGTTCTGATGCCTTGGGCGCAAATAAGGGCTAAAAATATGATAATCTCACAGGCTAATAAGGAGTTTGCAGTGAGGTCATTATTGATTTTAATCTCCTTGTACCTGAGGAATGTATTCAAGCAAAGTGAAGTAAGTCAGACCACCGCTAAAATTCAATGCTAAGGACTGGGATATACGCTTGAGTGAATGGATTAGAATATCTGGCTTGCCCATAAACGCGTTACCATCACGTGATGTTCTCGTGGTTTGATATTAAACATGGGGACTGTAGGACTGTATGGGATGCAAGAAAGAGTGAATATGAGGCGGCCCGTGGTGAACAAATAATGCAATGTTGCAGAACAATACGATGTCAGAAATTCCTCCTCTTCTAATATTCATGCACCTTCTAAATAAAGAAATGAAGAAAATACTTTTGGTACGTTTTCCCCAAGAAGCTCAAAACGTTTGCGTATATTTTCATTTATTTTCATATGGAAGGAATCTCAGAAATAGGGAGGAGCCCGAATCACAGTCTGGCAGGGTCTGGTCCTCTGGCCCTTAGGTGGAGGTCATCCAGCCCACTCGCTCTGCCTGGGTCTGGCCCTGAGGTCTGATGGTCACCGTAGGGGCAGGGGCGTTTCTCTCGCTCCCTCCTTAAACAAGGTCTGGTCAACAGACTCATTGGCGGGGTTATCTCTCTAGATCCGTCCACCTACAACGCTTAATCCTTAACCCACACGCTCTGATTCTCAGGCCCCGTCCGCACCAGAGTCTCATGCTCATCCTCCACCACCATTTCAGACCCAACCCCACCGGGGTCTCAGCTCTCTCCCCCACTCTCAGGCCCCTCCCGCACCTGAGTCCCACACCCCAGTCACTCAATGGCCTGAGACTCTGGTGTGGATGGGGCCTGAGAATCAGAGCGTATGGGTCAAGGATCAAATGATGTAGGTGGACGGAGCTAGGGAGATAACCCCCACTGAATTTCCGCCAACGGAAATTCAAACCTTTTAAAAACGTTATAACCTTATATTATAACCTTACCTTATACAATACTTTCAGAATCCCAGTCTCATCCCTCTCGCATAGGTCCCTCCCTCAACTGAGCCCAACTCCACCAGTCTCAGGCTCTACCCCGCCAGAATTTCCGGGCCAACCCCATCATAGTCTCAAGCCCAATCCCACAAGAGTCTCAGGCCCTACCTCATCAGAAACTCAGACCTCTCTCCCACCATAGTCTCAGGCTACTCCCCCACCACAGTCTCATGCTCTTCCCCACCAGAGTCTCTGGCCCCTGCCTACACCAGAGTGTCAAGCTATACCCCACTAGTGTCTCAGGCCCTATCCCAATTGAGTCTCGCTGCTGCTCGGAATCGTTCCGTTCAGGTCGTCGTTTTCAAGCGGTTCGCTGAAAACTTCAAAATGAGTTTCCCCGGCTCGCGTTTTTTTTGCCGGGATCAGTTAGTGGGGGGCCACGGTCCACCTTTGACGGCTTCCTGACGGAGATGGATGTTTTCACGGTTGGCATAGAAGCGTGCGCTGCCTCTGAACTCCATCCCGGGAAACGGGTTGCTACCTCGAGGATAGGTTGTGGCTTCTTGTACTAAAGCTTGCAATCCAATTCTCATCAAATCTTGTCACGTCATCATCGTTAGCTCGTATCAGCCGGTAAAGCAGGGCAAAAATAATACGTGTGGTATTATTATTATTATTATTATTTTTATTATTATTATTATTAAAGCACGTCCAATCTCAAACCTCATCGCAGGGACGAGAGACATTCATTTGGTGCAGGCTTGTCAAACCGATCGGTCACAGACATGTAGGACGAAAAAACAGTAAATACCCTCTGGGGACACAGGATTCCACCACTAAATCTCGACTTGCCTCCACTTTCTTCAAATGTGTAATTTGAAACACTGTATAATTCGACTTTTTGTTATCTACAATATAGGAAGGAACCCGGAGTTGTGACGCTTAAGATCATGACAAATTCTGTGACTGATGGAGACCACTTGACAAGATACCTAATGTTGAAACACATTATGCGCTTGTCGGTCCCATGGAGAGAAAAGAGGGACCGGATACTTATATACGTAATTGTAGACCATCAGAGGTTCAAAAATGTGGCATTTACCTCCATGTTAATAGCTGGCACCAAGGCTAAATCTGGTACTTGTATGTCAGCGAAAATTACTAGAGTGTAGGTCATAAAAAGATACGTTAAATGTAATTTCAGTGAAGTTTCCCACCAACTAAGGCCAATATTCTTTGTAATCCTAAAGAAAGAATTTGAAGAAGTGAACAATATGGTACTATTTTTAGATCAAATTATTAATATCGGAAGTGGTTGTCGTTCAAACTCATATGTAGTCCGTAAAGAAATTCAAAGTAAAAAAAATCAAAAGCATTTGTTTAATATTTCAGAAGTCACAGATAAAGATAAAGACGCAAGGACGAATTCACCATAAGTGGGAGACCGAAGTGGGGCGCAACCTTACTCTCCTCCCATGCACTCGCATACATACCAAAAACTTAGCTCTTTAGCTCTTCAGGGTCAGGCCAAAACACCTCAACCAACACTTCGAGTCAAGAAAATGGTCCGAAACCAGCATCAGCAGCAGGGCTCGACAGCTTTCACCGGCTTACCAGTTTACATCTACACCCGTCCATCCCGTTTCTCAACATGACGCCAAGGACGGGGAAGCCCTCTAAGGCCGCGTCAGAACTCCTGCATCCAAGCCATTCTTATCTCACTCTCGTCCATACCACGCTCTATCTCTACCACGGCACTGATGTCTCTCTTTCTGAAGCCTGCTTCACGCCTTCCATCCACCTAAACTACGTTCAATCTCTAGGCCTACGTATACTCACCTCCGCTTTCATACCCCTTTTCACCAATCTCCAATCATCCATCCTCACCATGTGTCTGAACCACCTCAGAACACGTGATTCACTCTGTCCTCTAACTCTTCACTAACCTCCTTTCAATTTAAACGACGTCATTGTTAATCCAATCCCTCCGGCTCCCGACCAACCCTTTCAAACGATTCATCTCAAAAATATTCACCCTTTATCTCTCCTCCGCTCTTGCCACCATCGTCTCAGCCTTGAAGAGCACTGTTTAGACAGATACAACCTCATGCAACCTTTTTTTTGTTTCCAAACTCAGTGTCCTACATCTAATTGCACTCTTTAGTGCACCCAACACTTAACACCCTTCTTTCACTCTACATTTTACCTCAGAATCCAGTAGTTCAGTCATTTTCACATGAGAGCGTAGGTACTTAAAATAATGAACTTCCTCCAATATCTCTCTATTTAGGCGACACTGATTCCGCTCGCGTCGTCATTACTCGAACATCTCATCACGTTATATCGCAGCTTCCTTTTATCACATACTCCAGCAAACTCCGCCACTAGCGTAAACAGAGTCACCTCTGAATCTGCCACCAGTGCCGTATTATCCGAAAACAGCAACTGACTCAACTTCCAACTCCTCTCATTTCCTTATAAAAAGCCTGAGTCACCACCCATTACACTCGCGTTCTCTTCCCTGACCACTCCATCTATTTACTATTCGATCTGTATCAAATCCTCTCTTTTAGCAATCTCCCGTACAACACACAGCAAACTGATACCTCATGAGTTGTTCCGTTCATTTTTATCTCCTTTGTCCTTATACAAGATAAAAACGCAAGCCCCTCAATCGGCACCTGGGCCGAAACCAAACACAGATCTAGTATAGACCCACCAACCATTCGACGAACGTTATTCCACCCCTCTTGAGGTAATCAGTACCAAAACCATTCAGACCAAAGGCTTTCCTTTCCATTATCGCTTCTGCCACCTCCTGTGCCTCTTCTTTAGTAATGTCCGCAACAATTATCTTCTCCGTGCACCATCACCCACAGCAACATTGAATAACTGCTCAATATACTCCGACCATCTCTTCAGTACATCACTGCTCTTCAAAAACATTCGGCCGCTTACATCGATTACCAACTCCGCCTTCCTCGTCTCCCTCTTCACCTGTTTCCAGAACATATTTTTGGTCTCCTCTAAATAATCAAACGACAACCTGCCCCACCAATCATTAAAGTCCCTCTTTGATCTTCTCACCACATGATTCACCTCCTTTCTCTTCTCATGGATTCATCATTCGCCACCTTTCCTTCTTCATCTGCCCTCGCATCGCCCACCACACATATTTCTCGCACATCTCAACGACGCATCGTCGAACGTTTCCATTATTCCTCAACATTCCCCATGCCTTACTCTCACACTCTATTGGCTGGAACTAGAACTCATCAGAGAAGGTGAAGGAATTGAATGTATTAAGCACCGCTTGCCACATTGAGTTCAATCACCTTCTCTACATATTTTCCTCCTCCAACTCTTTTAATTCCCCTTCACCTCTGCTTCACTCTCAATCTTCCTTCCACTTTTAGATGATCAGACATTGCTCCAACCTTCCCGTTCAACAACCGCACATCCATCAGCCTCCCTACCACTCCCCTCGAAATCAACACAAAATCCATCAACGCTCTATCCACCACTGCTTCTTGAAATACCACAAAGTCCCACTACATGCAGAAACCTATCAGGTTCTCTACACTGTCATTCCTACCTGGAAAGCAATACCTTCCTACCACATTCTCCACCAATACATCTGTAACTCGCATTTAGATTCCCCAGTACCACCACGTTGTATTGGCTTCCAAAACTCCTAATTCACTCACACAGGCTAATTCAAACATGTTCACTCTTCTCCTCCCTCTTCTCGCTCCCTGCCTGGTCGTAAGCACTCACAAACGCACATCTTTCTAGACCTATCCTTACCTTCACCCACATGAATCTGGAGAACACTTCGTTCCACTCTGTAACGCCATGACTCAATCGATCGCTCTAAAACAACCCCACACCTTTAAGTGCCCAACCTTCTTCCATGCCCGGCTTCTTTCCACATGTGTCCATACCTTCCAATTTCGTCTTACTCGGCGCCAGCCCATCAGACTTCCTTCTCACAAACATCTCAACAATCTTCAGTTGACTTACAACTACCCTCACATTCAGCGATTCTAGCAATGGGGATCGGGAAGGCGTAAGCCTCTTAGCCCCTACTCGTCTTGCCGTATTTGTTGGATACATTTTCAGATGAAGGGATCCCTAGCCCCCTCGGTCCGCCCATAATTGTCGCCTCTTACGAAACGTAAGGTGAAGGATAGAATATCGCCCCCCCCCCCCCTCCGCCACAGGGGGAAAATGTGTTGGAGCGACAAATAGATTGGGACAGTTTTCGATCATAATAAAAATCTCAGAGGTAGCTAACGAATTTAAGAATGATTTCAAATTCATTTCACGACACAGAAGTATCAATATCAATGTCATCCAAAAGTGTAACATTTGTACGACCGGAGCAGGTAGTGGAGGATTTATTTCAACACGGGCATAATTGCGTTCAAAAGGTGTGCATCAACTGTTTGTATGATCAAATAGACAGGGCCTGCATCAGAGTTTGGCCGAGACTGACGCTGATGTTTCATTTCTTTTTTTCTCAACACCTCATTGTACACACTCGAATGCACATAAAAGTATTGCACCCTGTCCGTGACTGTCCTAAAATATTTCCCAGCCTGCCGTCAGTATCGCTAACACACCTAAACGCCGAGTTTTCACATCGGTGTGAATCAATAATCTCACAGGCGTGACATGGTATAATAAAATCTAAACTTTCGTGGTTGTTCTGTTACCCTACACGAATCCGATCAACGAGGTATTTTATGGCCTAATTATTGGGCAGAACTGACTATAATGATACATCTTATGTATCATGACAAATACTTCAGTTAGATATTAAAGAGACAGATGGTTCGATACAGTTTTGCACAAAAAAAATCATCTCAATAAATTGGCATTGTTGGTCAATGCCCTTGATGGTAGAAATATTCGAAGGGTTGCTAATTATTAAAAAATGAAATAGGAAAACACATAAAGATATTTTATACTTAATTTATTCAAATTCCCATCACTTAAAATATACAGATGCATCTCTTGATATGTTATTAAAAATAGGATGCAATACAATATCAAATTGAACCATGTATGTATATTTTTTATCGGAACTGTGACGTGCATGCGATATGTATTAGACAGAAAGAGTGTTCAATCTAATAGATTTCAATATTGAACATAATCGCAGTCACGACAATTCTTACGTTTCTGTTTGTTCTTGAAACAGGAACAGCTGGCAGTCCAATCCTTCGCTTTGGAAGGGCTGGCAAACAAGTTCGAGGCAGAACAATGGTCTAAACGGTTGCCTGGTCTATCGACTTTTAGATAATCTGAATGTTTTCCCGAATAAGTTTTGACCCAATCCCCTTTTAGATAATCTGACTGCTTTCCGAATTATTTTTGACCCATGCCACATCAATGGTTTCCATTATTCTCTGAAACCCAATATTGTCATGGTATAATCGACGCTCTGCAAATTAATCTTATAAGCATCACGTGATGGATGAAGTAATCACATAATCTGACAACGAATTCTGACTGTTCTCTTCAATTTTCATAGAGATTACAAATAAACTGTTCAACCGGGCGAGACTTCCATCATGGCCAATGCATTGTAACGGCCGAGACATTGAACAAGGTGTCTCTTCTATATGAAGAGGTTGTGTCGCCATTTGTGTCCGTTATGCTTTACTTCATTGATAACAGTCTTTTTATAATTTAAGAGCCGAAAATCACCGCTGTTCATTTGCAGTCCTATGAGACAGTTCATGTTTCCTTGATTCAATGTCGTAAATTCCAAATGAAAAACATGACGCAAGTTCCTTTGTACATACAAAATAATGTAGAGCTCCCATGTCTACTGCTTCAGAGGCGTGAGGAGTCCACTGTTTTGGAGGCATGAGGAATCGACCTTGTACCCACTGCTTCAGAGGCATGAGGAATCGACCTTGTACCCAATGCTTCAGAGGCATGAGGAATCGACCTTGTACCCACTGCTTCAGAGGCATGAGGAATCGACCTTGTACCCACTGCGTCAGAAGCATTAAGAATCGACCATGTACCTACTGCTTCAGAGGCATGAGGAATCGACCATGTGCCTACTGCTTCAGAGGCATGAGGAATCGACCATTTGCCTACTGCTTCAGAGGCATGAGGAATCGACCATGTGCCTACTGCTTCAGAGGCATGAGGAACCGACCTTGTACCCACTGCTTCAGATGCATTAGGAATCGACCTTGTGTCCACTGCTTCAGAGGCATGAGGAATCGACCTTGTGTCCACTGCTTCAGAGGCATGAGGAATCGAACTTGTGTCCACTGCTTCAGAGGCATGAGGAATCGACCTTTTGTCGGTTTATTAATGATTCCATCAACCACCTGCAGGTGTCAACTTGATTTCGGCAGGAAGATCTCTGGCTTTCCATATGATCATATCTGAAAGGTATACTCAAAGCCTTCCTTGTTTTCACTCATCACAACAAACTCTCACTAAGCCGGAGTAGGTGGAATATTTGGTTCATATATCAGCTTTAGAATAGACCCTTTCATGTTTTCCCGCATATAAATGTAGTCAAATTTGATCAAATTCCAGCCTAGATAGCGTTCAAACACAAGACAAACTTGCGTGTGTTTTCTCAAAACAAAGTGCATAATTATTTAAGAATTACGAGGTTTTGCAACATAGGGAAAAGTAGTGCATGACAAAAATTATCGTACCAGACTGTGTTTAGCAAATTATTGATGTGTTTGTTTAGTGTGTTGAATTCATTTCCGGCATTTGGCAATGAATGTGCAAGGGACGCGACAGCTCGTGTTTCATGATATTTGTTATTTCCACTGAACTACCAACAGTTGTTGGTAGTTCAGTGGAACCAACGCGATTACTTACAAATTATTTTGTCGTGTTGTTTCCTGAAAACCGCTACCAATACAAATCACACATTCTAATAATAAATAATGTTTCCTGAAGACCACAATACAAATCACACATTCTAATAATAAATAATGTTTCCTGAAGACCGCTACCAATACAAATCACACATTCTAATAATAAATAATGTTTCCTGAAGACCGCTACCAATACAAATCACACATTCTAATAATAAATAATGTTTCCTGAAGACCGCTACCAATATAAATCCCACTTTCTAATAATAAATAATGTTTCCTGAGGACCTCTACCAATACAAATCACACATTCTAATAACAAATAATGTGTAGCAGTCGAAAACTGAATAAGGTGAATACAAAATTGATGTACATAACATTGACTTATAAAGCTTCTTTTGATGACTCTCATGTGTGACCCTCAACTCCTGCTTCTGTTATCATAATTACCTTTGATTCACAACACCCACTGTTTGATCAATATTATGTACTAATAACAATACTAAACAGTGCCTCTCTTCAATACCATTATTTTGCCATATTATTCAACCCCAATTGGCTGACTAAATGACTTTCCTAGTATTTTTGGGGGTTGAAAATCCACCCTAGTCCATATCTCTGACTAATGATTGATTTATTCAGATTGAGAGCTTGTGATCAATAGATCGACTGAGAAGCAGAGTTGCATAACTGCATTCGTGTTCTTGTAGAACCAACTTTGAACAGCTAATGTTGTTATGCAACTTTGCTTCTCAGCCCTTCAATAATCCAAGCAAGTAACAGATTTTTCAAAGCTTTTGGATCTTTCGAACCCCCGGGCAACTCAGACAAGCAGAGTTGGGCTCAGACAAGCAGAGTTGGGCGCAGACAAGCAGAGTTGGGCTCAGACAAGCAGAGCAACTCAGACAAGCAGAGCAACTCAGACAAGCAGAGCAACTCAGACAAGCAGAGCAACTCAGACAAGCAGAGCAACTCAGACAAGCAGAGCAACTCAGACAAGCAGAGTTGGGTTCAGACAAGCAGAGTTGGGCGCAGACAACCAGAGTTGGGCTCAGACAAGCAGAGTTGGGCTCAGACAAGCAGAGTTGGGCTCAGACAAGCAGAGCAACTCAGACAAGCAGAGCAACTCAGACAAGCAGAGCAACTCAGACAAGCAGAGCAACTCAGACAAGCAGAGCAACTCAGACAAGCAGAGCAACTCAGACAAGCAGAGTTGGGTTCAGACAAGCAGAGTTGGGCTCAGACAAGCAGAGTTGGGCGCAGACAAGCAGAGTTGGGCGCAGACAAGCAGAGTTGGGCGCAGAATCGGCATTGGTTTTGCAGAGTCGCATCTGGTTACTATCCTCCTTCGCTAGTACTCGTGTCACAGTCAAATAATCAGAGAACCATGTTTGTGTAACTGTATGCGTTCCCGTGTCATCGAAAGAAGGATATTTAAGGGTCGGATTGCGCTGGCCGGAGGGTGATCGATTCGGGAAAATTTGAAGTACAAGCATTAAAAAAATGATTCGGAAACAAATTCGCGGATAAAAATTTGACATCCGACTCCTCACTCATCCCCACCACAGTTTGAGTATAACTCTTGTACGTATTTGGAAACATATATTGCTACAAAATTAAACCAATAAAATACTAAGATTTGAAAAAAATATCTACCGGTAATTTGAGTGCCTAGATATTACCGGGAGTGAACTGCTCATTCTGCGTCTCTTCAAAAGTTAGATGACTATTGAAGAAACCTAGAATGGGATTCGTTTGAATATATCTCTAGGAGAGCAATCACCTTGCAGCACAATTAAGCGTTAGATCGATTCACGTGTCCACGCTCATCAACCAGCAAACCTGTGAATGTGCAAGATGACTCAATGATATGTGAGTAAATGATTGTCAAGTATACTCTGCTCTGATGAGTTTGCTCCTATGAGTTGTTCAAAAAAAAAAACTGAACAAATAAGAGATTGGTGTTTAATATGTTGTTTCTTTTATTTTCAAAAGAACACAATGAAGAAAATTGCATCGTTAAATTTGTTGCAATGTTTACTATGTATGATACGAAATAAATGTACCGTATAAAAGCTTTAAATCTGAGGCTCCGGAAATTTGAATTTATTCACGAAAAAAGCTGTTTTATGATTCCAACAAAATACTTGATGACTTAATTTAATTTTATCATTGAAAACATATCTCTGTTAATATTGTCATATTTAGCAATTCCAACCGTGTAGTTTTTTAGTGATTCTCTCTCTCTCTGTATATATATA
>SDVV010035266.1:0-11082 GCA_016164225.1 Gammarus roeselii
TATATTTGAAATGGTTTGGAGCCCTGATTCCAATTTTCATTATGGCTCTGGCTATGCCTGCGTCTCCATCTGCCGTTTGTAATGCTAAATTGCTAAGATTTCAGAAGTTGTAACGTGATATTTGCATACTATCACATGCAGCATTTTTTCCCTTTAAATATTGAAATATCTGAATAAAGTCAAAATCTTTGAATAGTGATTAAAGTTTGTAGATTATCATGGCATGGAATACATCATCTGACAGATCTTGTGGAGTATTACAAAACAATATAGAGTTTTTTTTATCAAGATTTTTTTTAGTCGTAGATACAGACGCTAGGCTGAATTTCCCAGAAATGGGGGGCCGACGTCAAGGAGCACCTCACACTCCTCGCATTTTTTCACACTACCCAGCCCTTTTGCGCTAAAGGGTCCAGCTGAAGACCAAACAACACACCCTCCCAGTCATGAATGCGGTCCTTGGTCAGTGCCAAGCAGCAGGGCCTGACGGTACATCTGATTTACCCTGTCGCATCATGATGACCGCCCTCACACACAACCATCCCGTCTCTCAACGAGATGCCAATGGCGGAAAGCACATATGGGCAGCGTGAAAATAATCAATTCACAATCATTCTCCACACACTTCTTTTTATAGCACTCTCTCGCCACCTCCACACTCAAGTTTCCTTCTCCTTCCTAACGCCTGCTTCACACCATCCATACAAACTTCGGTTTACCTCCATGCCTACGTCCACTCGCCTTTGCCTTCAACACATTTTTCACCAATTCCCTTTGTCCCATCTACACTACGTTCCCGAACAACCTCAGAACACGCGAATCAACTCTGTCCTCTAACTTCTTCACCATCCTCATTCTAACTCGCACTACGTTGTTATTGATCCTGTCCCACCATGGCAACCATGTTGAGAGGTGCCATGATTCTCAAACATTTCATCTTGAAGATTTTCAACCTCTTTTCTGCTCTCACCCCAAGTCTCGGCTCTGTAGAGAGCAGTTCAGACGATTACACCCTCTTCAGCACTCTCTTTGCTTCCATCCCCATTGTTGTAAAGCTCACTAGACTCTTCAGTACACCCAACACTCTCCACCTTTCCTTCACTCGCGACTTCACTTCAGTTTCCACTAGTTCACTCTTCTCCACATGGGAGCCCAGATACCTTGAACGCTGAACTTTCTCCAGTAATTCTGTTCATATCAACATTCCTCGAGCATCTCATTACTTTACTTTTACCGACGTTCACTTGAATCTTCCTCCTCTCACCCACTCTACCAAACTTGGATACTACCCTACACTGCTTTATGATTAGGGAAAATTATCTTGTATCATTCTGTGTTTAATTTTTGGCATCTTCTACAATTATATTTCTTCTTTCACATGAAATGCATCTTTTAAAAGCACTCTGGTGCAGTCTAAATTGAAATGATTTTGCATACATAACAGCTAATACAAGTTGGTGGAGGAATTGTTCAGGTCCAACAATCAGAAAATGAGCCTCATCTGTTACAGTTTCAAAGTAACAGATGAGGCTCACAACCACGGGCCTGGCCCTTCCCCAATAGAGGGTCGTGATGTATGCTGTATTTTCAATTTATATTGAAAATACAGCGGGCGTGGGCCAGTGTCATCTGTTAGCGGCAGCCGTATCACAGACACCCATTATCACGATCCTCCTCAGATGCGAGAACACGATCCAGAATATTGTCAGACAGTACACATTTCAGAAGTACATGGGATGTGAAAGTTTTAAAATGAAATCAGTTACCTGAATGTTTCCACCAATAAGGTCCAAGTACCAGTCAATTGTTGGTAAATTGAAATCACCTGTGAAATCACATCCATTGCTGGGTCAAAAGTTTAATATACATGTCTTTTCTAAAATTTCATAAGAAGAGGGCTGATAAGCAGCTACAATCCGCAGGCTCAAATAGAAAGATGCACGGCTACAAATTTTGGAATGTGCACCTCAAACATCAAAAACAATTTCAGCCAGTGCAATAATGTCTTTGCTGTGCCAAGTGCCGTTTTGCGCTGCAACTAATTCGACTCGTTGAATTCTTGCTGATGCCACTGACTAATTATCCCAATGATTTGCATGGTAGCAGCTCCTCAAGATGCCACCCTTATTGCCGGTCATCCATGTGGACTTGGGCACTATGACTCTTTACATAACCTGTTTACATCTTAGCTCTGCAAGTCGTCCTAAGTAAAAGTGCCATAGCTAACATAACCTGTCTGAAACCATGATCTGTTGAAGATCTGTGTGTGGGTCTTGATCTTATGAAACTGTGCATGATGTTGGGTTGAACGGAATGCGTTTTTTCATATTCTGTAATGCGATTGATTCAGGAAAGTTTATCAGATCCGTTTGATCCAAATAGAAATAGGTGCTGCACCCATTAAGAAACTGTTTCTCTGAATTCACTTACCCCAATTGATGCCGGCAGCTTCGACCCTTCAGATCCAGTCTTCTTTGATATTAAATATTCACAGATCTTGTCGGCAAGTACCATAATTTGCTGTTGTGATAAGATGAGTCTGAACACAGAAATTCTCTTCCTAAGTATTCCAAAACTCCGGCAGGCGTTTGTATTAGATTTGATGAAGATAATTTTAGTTGAGGTGCTCTTCTAGTCTATTCAAATTTTCCTTCTGTACATTTCTGGTGGTCATCCTTTCCGCAGGTGCGCCGGTGCGCTGCTGCCGCGTGTCTGCGCTTCTGTCGGGCAAACGCGTCTAGCGCAGCCTCTACCGGACTGTCTGACAGACTGTACGAGAGGCTGCGCGACACTGACCCATTAGTGGTGGCCAACAGCCTAGTCGCACTAGACCACATCTTAGCCAGTGAGGGTGGAGTCGTCATCAACAGGCCCATTGCAAGATACCTTTTCTCTAGGTAAGTTATGACAACTAGCTACAGATAAGTCCGGGAGGTCATTGCCTACCAAGAGAACAACAATTTATATTGAAAATGCAGACTTATCATGTAAACCGGGGACATCGGTGACATCGTCCCACAAAGTTGATGGGTTTCCTTTTTGGTAGGACTGTCCTAATTATGCCCCCTAGTTGATTTTTTCTCCAAACGAGTCCCCGTACTGAAAGCTTGACGTTGCAGTTATTATCGGGCATAGGCCCCTGACATCTGTTGAGTTCACAGGCCAAACGGAGTCATGGCCCAATTAGGGCAAGGGGTGAACACCTTCATTTCCCTTCAGACTCCCCTCATCTTCACCCTCCCCTATAGTTTTCTCCCTCATCCTGAATATCTTTAACTTTTATTTGACTCATTTGCATCTTTACTTTGATTCAAATTTCCTTTACCCCATTTCAAACCCATTCTTAAAAACTTGCCCAATAGTTGTTGCAGAGACGTTCACACAGACACAGAAACACGCACTGAAATATGCACTGAAACACATACAGAAACACACACACACAGAACACACACAGAACACACACAGAACACACACAAAAACACACAAACACACACAGAAACACACAAAAAAGTGCAAAAACATACACAGAAACACACACACACCTAAACACACTCGCGCACCAGTCCCAACTTTTCTGCGTTCTAGTGTCCAAGAACAGCCAACTCTTTCATGCAATCTTTTTTTTTCCATGTTTGCTGTTCTCATGCGTGAGATAATGATTCAACTGTATGCCCTTAACTCAGAGATTGTGTGGTTGCACATGATTATTGGGCTTTCCATTTGTCTGCGTTTCTTTGTGTTAAGTCTAGGTAGTTGCCATAGACTTTTCGTTACGCTCAAACATTACTCGAATTGTTATTGATGATGTCATCACTGACCCACAAACGATTTCAAATGCTTTCAATGATTACTTCAATAGTATTGCTAATACTCTAAGTGAATCTGTTATTAACAACAACATTCCTTCAAACACTATCAAGAGAAAGCAATTTTCTGATCAGCCAATCTTTAACCCTACTGACCCTAACAAGTAAAAGTTATCATAAAGGGTTAAAAGACAATAGCAGCACTGGCAGGGAGAACATCCCAACCAATGTAATTAAAGCTGTATCTAGGACTATTGTAGCTCCTGTGACCCAACTTATCAATAAGTCAGTTATGCAAGAAAATTTTCTCTATGCACTCGCAATCAATAAAATTGATCTAATTTATAAAAATGAAAGCAAAGCTGACCTGAAAGACGATTGCTCAATATCAGTCCTGCCCCTCATAAGTGACGTGTTTGTAAAAATATTTTATAAACAGACCATCCTACTTCTTAGTATTAAATAACCTTCTTGGGCAGAATCAATTCTGCTCCGAAGCATACAGAGCATGCTACATTAATTTTTTCTGGAGATGTTGTTGATTTGTTTGATGGTGGGAGTCACTGTTGCAACTTTTCTGGACCTTCACAAAGCTTTCGGCTTCGTGAATCCTGAGATTTGGGTCAAAATTTCAGCATTATTAAGTTTGTTTCACTATAATGAGTTTGATGAGAAGTAATCTTATCGAGTGACAGCACCTAGTGAGTTAAAAATGAACAATCATCATCATCTGCCAGTACGCTAAAAATAGGAGTACCACACGGTTCGATCCTTGGGCCTTTGCTCTTCCTTTTTATATTAATGACATTGTAAACACTAATGACAGGAACTTTTTGCAGATATTACAGTAAATTCGTTTGGGAAAAAAAATTGAACTAACATGAATAATCAATTGGTACAAATTTCAAACTGGTTCACTAATAATAAACAAGACACAGGTCAAGATATTTTCCAGGAGCAAAATAGCCATTCCTAACACTAGAGTTGAATTGAAAGGTCAGTCAGTTGCATATGTAGCAAAAACATAGTTTCTCAGTGTATTAGTAGATCAGAGACTTAACTGGAAAGATCACACATTTGTTGCCAGTAAATTATATATAGCTATCATGTGTACCCTATGCAAAATTAAAAATTGTGGCACGACTCTTGTGTCAAGTCTTTTGTACTGCAGCCGTGTTCATCCCTTTCTGATCTATTGTGTATATGTGTGTGCTTCTACCTACAAAACCAACCTGAGACGTTTTATTCATGGTCAAAAGCGTATCATTAGAACGCATTACATGTTAGCAGAGGTTGATACACGTTGCCTCTCTTTTGTCAATGGAATATTCTCCCACTGTATCTCATCATTAACTTTTCCGTTGCAGTTTATTTACAAAGTTTTGGAACAATTACCCTACATCAATAACTATTTTTTCATTAGAAATAATCTTTTGTATAATTTTTTTGACAATGCAGATTTACAAATTCACTAACTCATTAACACAGTCCCTATTATTTTTCAAATAGGGAGCTGCTCAAATTTGTAATTGGATTACCATAAATATAAGGTTGCGCAGAAGTATAGCTACATTCAAACGCAAACTAAAATTATACCCATTTGAACTTGTATTTGCAGAAATTATTGAACTGTAATTTACTTCTGCTATAAAGTTTGCCGTGTCAACTATTTGTGATTCATCAGTTTCATTTTATAGATACTTTCATTATCTTTTTTTTCCTGTTTCATATACTGAAATTTCCAGTTATCTCGTTCATGTAGAAACCTGATCAATTACTATACCCATCTATTATGCAGTTAGTTTCAAAATTTGTGTTATTGTGTACCTAACAATGTGTGCATAATGTAATGGACGTCCTCATGTCGAACATTTTTACTCGCCGTTTTTTATTAAATGTCTGTTCAAACAGTAAATTGTCATGATAACCTAAATGTCTGTGACCCTACTGACTTGACTTATTTTTAAAAATCAATTGTCCATTTAACGTTTTTATTTGATTCGACATTTGGAACAATGGAGAATAGAGAATGTATTTCAAAAATGTTCATCGGTTGGTGGGAGCATAGGTAAACTTACTTTCCTGCCTTAGTTATTCATTAATTTTAAGTTTGTCTAAATAGCAAATCTTGTCTTCAAAACAGCTCTTGCTGACAAAGACTCTGTACTTATCTGTGTATTCTGATATCCTTGTAATTTGTCAACATGTCATTATACCGAAAAAGTTTAATATAGGTCAAGGTATAGTTATAAAATTTAATATTGTTTGATGATTTGATGGCATACAAGATTAAAACTATTTCGACTGTATACTAAGTTAAAGGAATCAAATGTAGAAGTTACTAATTTGAATTTTTACTCGTCAAATCAATTTCCTTCTACCTATCACTGTTATAGTTTTCCTCTAACTTTCCACATCACATCCTCCCTCTCTGTATCCTCAGACTAGGAGAGTTCACCGACTCCAGTTTGGAGACAGTGCTCAGTTTCCTAAAGCGGTACTCGCCACGAGACGACAAAGAACGCTTCGAGTTGCTCAACCCGCTGGATGAGTGCTTCCATACAGACAGTCCCGGTGTGCTGACGGCGGCCGTAGACCTGTTCCTTCAATGGACGGCACCGCACCCCAACCTGCGTGCAGACCTCGTCAGACTCGTGCAGCCCACCTTCTGCCGCATATTCATCACTTCTAGCCCTGAGGTCTGTTACCTCCTCTCTGAATTCCTTGCGTCTTTGGGCGACAGCGTACGTGAGGTTTTCAATCCGCATTATAAATACTTTTCGCCTAATCCAAATGATCCTATATATTTGAAAGATCGAAAGTTTGAGCTCTTATGCTTGATAGCCCTACCTGTTAATGTTCTTGATTTCATTGCGGAGATCTATCCATACTGTTCAGATTACAATTGCTACAATCAAGCAATAAAATGTCTTGGTGTACTTGGGCAAGTTAGCGAGAAGGGAAGAGACAAAGTGTATTCTATATTGCCAAATATTCTAGCAGGACCCAGTGAAAAAATTATAGCAGCGGGCATTGAATGTCTCCTTTACCTGAGCTCGTGTCAGCCAACTATTTCTGGAACGTGCGTCAACAAGTCAACCGCAAGCGTTTTGGGCGAACTGGGAGAAGCGGCATCAGAAACGTCTCCACTGACCTCCAAGAGTAATGGTGGCTCCAGCGCAAGCTGTTCCGATAAGCCGTTCACTGAAATTGTTTTACCGCCTGCTCTAAAGGAGGCCCTATCCCGAGTTCTCTACCGGTCGGCCCTAGTCGAGCAACACCCATCTTTGGTGCTACACACCCTCAGTGCCTCTCTCTCCCTGGACTTCGAGAGCTCTGTTACGTGTCTCGAGCAGTTGCAAGCGCGTCAGTCTAGCCTCAGCGCCCAGACGCAGTGTCTACTGCTCACGACAGCCGCCCGTTTCTTCGTCCGCCAGCCCGCGCAGTGCTACGTCATCCTGTGCCGCGCTCTCACCGCCGGGGCCAGCAGTGACCAGGAGGCGGTGAGGAACCGTGCGGCGCTGATGTGCGCCACGTTGCAGCAGGGGCCCAAGGACGCCTCGCTGCTCCTACTGGGATAAAAAGCTAGTGACTTGTGAAAAAAAATATTTTAGGGAATCGCATCGTGACGATGATTCATTTCGGTCTTAAGCTAACATTTTTATATCATATTTTAATGCATTCGCAAGCCTTTTACGCGTCAAATTTTACGTTGCTAATGATTTTATAGACTTGTACTTTTTTTGTGAATTACATGTACCTTCATAATGGATGATTTCATTATCTTGTTTGATAAATATTTGAAATAGATTTCTTAATCACTGATGGTCAGCCATGTGATTTTCATAGAAGGCGAAGGTGATTGGGTCATCAGCACAAAGAGTCACAATGTTGTAATGATGAATAAACCGCTCTAGTTTTCTCCTGGGCTTGCATTTAAGAAGCAAAACGTGATAATGAACTGAAAGAAGGTGTAATTTGTTACGGGCACAAGAAGGGTGATAAAGATACAGACATTAGGCCGATTCCCCCAGAAAGGAGGGTGGCCGACAGCAAGGCACACCCACATACGCTCACACACACAGCTTAGCCCTTTTGTGCTGAAGGGTCCGGCCGGTAACCCCCAACACACATTCTGGGTCACGAGTGCGGTCTGAGGATCCGTTGTCAGCAGCAGGGCCCGACAGCTCTCACTGGTTTACCCCCGCCACATCATGGTGACCGCCCCCCCCCACCCTCAACCCACGACCATCCGATAAAGTGATGCCAAGGGTGGAAAAGTACATCAGAGCACTAAACTAGACCGCGTAGCTGTAAACATTGTGTTGCGCTGCTGGCGGAGCTGACTTTGTCCGTGTAGCCGTAAACCTTGCACCAGTCTCAACGATGTTACATGTACGCACCAGCGTGCATACATATTACTCTGGAAGTTCTAAATGATTGGAAGCAAAGATCCATTTCGTCTGAGCGTTTTTCTTGTGGGCTCCAGCGTGCGTCCGACATTGCTAAAATTTTCTCATTTTTCTAACTTTAACAGCGTTTTTTTTCGCACAATGAGGCGTCCAGCCTTACTGGAGTCTATGATCGAGCCCTACGGGGAGCCTTTGGTGGAAATGAGGATCAAATCAAATAAAATCAAAGCAGGTGCCATTTATTCATCCTATGCAAAAGTAGCTGACGAACTTGCCTAAACTTTCAGCCAGATATCTCCTTGCACAAATTTCACATCTTTCCAATAGGAAACAACGTTAAGAGAAAGTGAACCTATCCTTGTAATTCCTCAAACGAAGAATTCAACTGTTAACCAGCTATGAACTACAGTATGCCCCTAGACCTTTCATGTGAAATTTTACCTGTTCCGAACCGGGTGCACATCAATGTGCTGAAAATTTTCCCTCCTGAGTAGCTACCTCCTTGAAGTGTTGAACATCATGTATTCAAATTCATTTTTCATTGACCTCTGACGAGTGTTCCTGATTGGCACTCCATTTTTTAGGATGTTAGCGAGAGGAGGATTCCCGTCAACATTCGATAGCGGGTCAGCAATCTGACGTGGCAACGTTAGTTTCAGGTATCCGAGTCCGGAAAATGCCCCAGTGACCCTCGTAAATATCGCTCTTTTGCCCTTACAAACGTCTTCTGTAGGACGAAAGAAATTGTGATAAACTCACACCTCGTCTACTCCCTCAAACTGCATGCAGGCCGCAACAACATCCACTGTGTCGGCTGCCAATGCCACTACACACAGACATCTCGTGCAACTAAAATCAGACTTTCGACACGCTTATATACGAGGGTAACATGTGGTTTCCAATCCTTTTTGAAGTTGAAAAAAAAGACCAAACCAGAAAATATGGCACCATGAAAGATGTTCAGCGCAAGAACCCGAATGGCCTTCTACCACGTTGTAACCACCAATTTCTGTATAATCATACCTTTGAGTGACACTGTGTCGCAATTTTTTCCAGGGAATGGACATCTCTTAGGGGAACGTCCTTTGCATCACTCTTTTTATCTTTGAAATCGATCAGTTAGCAGACATCCTCCCAGTGAAAAGGAGCCTGCTCTCTTCACTATACGTGGACGACATGCAAATAAGTTACAAACACCCTCACCTTTCATTAATTAACATGAACTCTTGAAGTTCTAAATGATTGGAGTGGAGGATTCGTTCCGTCTAAGTCTTACCTGAATAAATATTGCGGTTGATGGATGATTATTCATTTTATAGTTCATTAACACTTTATTTTAGTTGCTATTTTATTATTTCGTTGGCTCTATTATTTTTCTCTGCCATTTTTTACAGTGATAAATTTTGCATTTGTATTATTAAATGTATCGAGGTTGGTCGAGGCAAGATGACCCAGGGAAGGAGGGTACTCGTGGGACCCGCGGGACTCTGGGGACTCAGGATTTCGGGAACCCGGGGGACTTGGAAGACCAGGAGGATTTGAAGGGACGCACTTGGACCCTTCTGGGGCCCTTTGGGACACCCTGAGACCCTTCGAGACCCTCTTGATAAACTGTAGGACCCACTTGAGGCCCCTCTGAATCCTGGAACCTTTGCTCCCTCCTCCCAACTCTACGATGACCCTACTCTGTGCCTACGTTAAACCTACTCTGTGTCTACTGTAAATATACTCTGTAACTACGGTAAACCTACTCTGTAACTACGGTAAACCTACTCTGTAACTACGGTAAACCTACTCTGTAACTACGATAACCCTACTATGTACAGATACAGGCACTAGGCCGCATCCCTCAGAAAGGGGGGTGGCCGACGGCAAGGCTCACCTCACTGTCTCATACGCTCACACTCACATAACTTAGCTCTTTTGTGCTATAGGGTCCGGCCGGTACCCCCGCAACATACACTCTGGGTCACGAGTGCAGTCCGAGGATCCGTTGTCAGCAGCAGGGACCGACAGTTATCGCTGGTTTACCCCCGCCGCGTCATAATGGCCGGCCCCCCACCCCCCCACCCATGACCATCCCGACAGCAGGATGCCAAGGGCGGGAAAGCACATCAGAGCAGCGTCAAAATCAACCATTCTCCACTCACGCCTGTTTATTGCACACTCTCGCGCCACCTCCACATTCATGTCTCTTCTTCCTAACGCCTGCTTCACACCATCCATCCACCCAAACTTCGGTCCACCTCTAGGCCTGCGACCACTCGCCTCCGCATTCGTAACCCTTTTTACCAATCTCCCTTCTTCCATCCTCTCCATGTGCTCGAACCATCTCAGAACATGCGAATCCACTCTGTTCTCCAACTTCTTCACCATCCCTGTTCTGATTCGAACCACGTCGTTGGTGATCCGGTCTCTCAGCGTTACTCCAGCCATGCTCCTCAAACATTTCATCTTGAAAACATTCAGCCTTCTTCTCTCCTCTGCTCTGACCCCCAAAGTCTCAGCTCCGTAGAGCACAGTTGGGACAACAACACCCTCATACAGCCCTCTCTTTGCTTCCATCCCCAACGTCCTACAGCTCATAACATTCTTCAGTGCACCCAACACTTTGCACCCCTCCTTCACTCGCGCCTTCACTTCAGGTTCCACTAGTTCAGTTATCTCCAAATGGGAGCCCAAATACTGAACTTCCTCCAAGAGCTCTCCATTTAGGGGGACACTAATTTTTCTCGCATCGACAGTCCTCGAGCATCTCATTACTTTAATCTTACCCACGTTCACTCGAAGCTTCCTCCTCTCACACACTCTACCAAACTCAGACACTAGCCTACATAGCTTCTCCTCTGAATCCGCAACCAGGG
>SDVV010035267.1:0-11082 GCA_016164225.1 Gammarus roeselii
GATCCCGGTAGTCTTGCCCTCCTTTGTATGCGAAAACAATAACGTTATCGCAATCTACATTCAGAAGTTTCAGCTAAGGTACCCACGTTCGCTAGTGCATTCACGAACAAGTCTTACACGTGCTATCTAAACAAATGACAGTTCTTAATTATACTCGATCAACAAACTTTGTTTATAGTCATAATCATAACCCACGTATAGTTATGCGGATTATGTTCATTTCAATACTCATCAACAAATGCAATGTTAACAGCTACACGGATCAGGTAATTTCAGAACTTGATTGCGGCCCGTGCTCGTGCCAGTGGACACAGACCGAGGAAACTAAAGACTTAATGCACCGGCTCACAAAGAGATTCTTGCTCAATTACACCTGCAGTGTTCTTTTGGATACGTCGTCGCAGCGTGGAAATGAAAGTTTGGAGAGGAGAAGGAGCGAGGTCCCTCGGGCTCCAAAGGGTTTCATTGGGGTTCCGAAAGGTTTTATCGGGTGGTTCCAGGAGAGTCCGCCAAGTCCTCCCAGTCCCCGCTTCCCTTGGGTCTCCTAGTCTCAACCCGTCTCGACTTGCCGTAACTCGTCTCGACGCGCTATGACCATCCTCGACTCGCCTCTCCCAATTTGTGCATGTTCATCGTAGGCCGAAAGAACTATTTAGATTATTGACATCACACACTTACCTTGTTTCAGGGGATAGGTTTTGCGTGGGGGGAGGGGAGGGGGGCTGGGGGTTGTGAGAAGTCCCTTGGGCTACAAGGGGTCTCAGGGGAGTCCCAAAAGTTCATAACGAGCTCCAGATGGGTCCGCAGAGTCTCCCGAGTCCCCCCGAGTCCCCCGGGTCTCTCAGGTCACCTCGTCTTAACCTGACTCGACTCGCCTCAACTCGTCTCGCCCAACTCCTTTTAACTCGCCTCGAATCGGCACTTCACACACGGTGTCATGGCATGCCATGAAAGACATCCACACATAGTGTCATGGCATGCCATAAAAGACATCCACACTCAGTGTCATGACATGCCAGGAAAGACATCCACACACTGTGTCATGGCATGCCATGAAAGACATCCACACACAGTGTCATGGCATGCCATGAAAGACATCCACACACAGTGTCATGGCATGCCATAAAAGACATCCACACTTTCAAAACAAAATCAGCATTACTTCACCACTTAGTCTCTGAAACGCCAGCTGTGCTTGGACACTTATTAGGCGCTCGATAGAATGCGAATTCTCCCACCGTAGGTTGACCTAGATTAACTAACACAGCGCGTAGTCTATCCTTGGGTCGGACTGCTAAATAACAAATATAAAATTGCGTTACCTGTTCGGTAAATTGTTAGGGGAGGGAAGGAGAGGAGACAGGAGGTGAGGGGAGAGGAGGGGGAAGGGATGGGAAGATAGTCTGGAGCTTGTCGACAAAAAATGTGCGTGTGTCCCAGGCGCACGTTTATGTCATAGATGACATCACACGCCACTGACTATCTGCTCTCCTGTTCTCGTGAATACATTTGAACGACCTTTAAATCGTTACAAGAACTGACTTTTTCTAATATTCGGCATGGGACACGGTCTTGGTGTCGGGAATTCTGCCGGCAGGCCGATTCCCGTTTTTTCTATTCCCTTACTTCTCTTTATGCTAGACGCCATCATCATCAAGATCGAAAGTAGCAGTTTATGTTTTATGTGACATCACAAAGACGCGTGACGGGAGTTAAAGGTATCCTGCCGATGAGACCCTCATGGCGAGAGAAATGACTGAAGGAAACAGGTCTGGGCCACTGCTGGGCCTGTCTGGGCAATGCAACACAGGCCTCGTAACAGTGTTCAAGGCATTCATATAAAGTAGAACTGCTGCCAAGGAACGTTTGGTGTTATGATAGAGTTTATAGGCCCCCGTCACTATAAAATAGTTACACCCCACCACCTACACAATCACTAAGGACGCTATCACGTGGATGCAGTATAAAAGTTGTTTATGTCAATACTGCCGAAACGTCCGGAGAGGATATTTGACATGTTCATTGTTTCGATATCGTAGCACTCTTCAACTATTGCTATCGTAACACTTTGCATTTTTTGATATTGTAATAATCTGCAACTTTTGCTATAGTAACACTCTGCAACCGTTGATATAGTACACTCTGCAACAGTTGCTATAGTAACACTCTGCAACAGTTGCTTTTGCTTTTCTTACTTTGCTTTTGAACACCAAGGAGAAGGCGCAGGACACCAGGGTGGAACACGCATGTGGCTGACTTACAGGAATCAAGCAAAACAGCCTACGTCCGATGGCGTGATGCTGGCCAGCCCCGAGCAGGCTTATTGTACAATGAAAAGAGTAGATAGAATAATGCCTGTGAATACGCACTGCGCTACTGTAAGAAACACGAGGATGATTTACGTGCAGCTCGTCTGGCAGAAAAAATTGTTACACGGCGGATGATTGATTTCTGGAAAGAAATGAAAAATCTAAAACCGAAAGATAGCTCTGTTTCTCAATCTGTTAATGGGATAACAGAGCCGAAAAGTATTGCTGATATGTGACGCGACCATTTTCATGGTATCATGAACAGTGTCAACAACGACACGGACTCGTTTTTTGTTGCAGAAGCACTTTTGCTACCGTAGCACTCGGCCACTTTTGCTCCCGTAGCGCTCTATCATATCATTGAGTTGCAACTTTCAAATTAAATGTGATTGCTAGCTCCTGTATAGACATACTGTCGTTTATGCGGCTTGAGTGACAGCAAGCTCCTGTGCAGACATACGGTCGTTTGGTGCGGCGTGAGTGACAGCGAGCTCCTGTATAGACATACTGTCGTTTATGCGGCGTGAGTGACAGCAAGCTCCTGTACAGACATACTGTCGTTTATGCGGCGTGAGTGACAGCAAGCTCCTGTACAGACATACTGTCGTTTATGCGGCGTGAGTGACAGCAAGCTCCTGTACAGACATACTGTCGTTTATGCGGCGTGAGTGACAGCGAGCTCCTGTACAGACATACTGTCGTTTATGCGGCGTGAGTGACAGCGAGCTCCTGTATAGACATACTGTCGTTTATGCGGCTTGAGTGACAGCAAGCTCCTGTACAGACATACTGTCGTTTGGTGCGGCGTGAGTGACAGCGAGCTCCTGTATAGACATACTGTCGTTTATGCGGCTTGAGTGACAGCAAGCTCCTGTACAGACATACTGTCGTTTGGTGCGGCGTGAGTGACAGCGAGCTCCTGTATAGTCATACTGTCATTTGGTGCGGCATGAGTGACAGCGAGGAGGACGCCAGATACCCTCAACCTTTCCACAGTGGTTACCAAATGCGGCGACGTCAAGGAAACTAAAACGTATCCGAGGAGCCGAAAACAGCGAAGATGGCATCCATATGCCATCTACGTTGTGTTGTAACATCTCTGCAATACTTGAAAACAATAGATTAGCTTCAAAGACAACGAAACGCAGTCTATGAAATCAAGGTAAAATTTCATCTTACTGTAGGTTACTTGTCCATATCAGACAAGCACGTCGAAATAAAGTGCCTTTTCATGCTTACATATCGTCAGTAGAGTTACATGTTCCGACATCGCTGGTCTTCATACTCTGAACAATAAAAGTCACAAATATCCCATTGTTCAACATCGCTGGTCTTCATACACTGAGCAATAAAAGTCACAAATATCCCATGGTCCAACATCGCTGATCTTCATAAAAAGAGCAATAAAAGTCATGAAGATCCTATGATCCAACATCGCTCTTCTTCATACACTGAGAAGTAAAAGTCAAAAAAATCCCATGGTCCAACATCGCTGGTCTTCATGCGCAGAGCAATAAAAGTCATGAAGATCCTATGATCCAACATCACTCTTCTTCATACACTGAGAAGTAAAAGTAAAAAAAATCCCATGGTCCAACATCGCTGTCTTCATACGCAGAGCAATAAAAGTCATGAAGATCCCATGATCCAACATCGCTCTTCTTCATACACTGAGAAATAAAAGTCAAAAAGATCCCATGGTCCAACATCGCTGGTCTTCATACACTGAGCAATAAAAGTCACAAAGATCCTTGGTCACGACTCAGAATGCATGCTACTTGGCTCTAACCTTTGAAGTAACTGTCAAAATTTTCTAACACACTAAATACGGAGTCTCATAACAATTAACTTCTTCATAATTTTGAATGTTATGTGGACGGAAAGAGTTCAGTTCACGCAGCCTCTAGACATTTTGACAATTTCTAAAGCTGGTGACACGGAGGCTGCAACAGCCCGCTGTTGGCGTGGAAACACGCCACTCTTTTTAGGAGAAGTGGTAATAAAAGAAAGATGTGAGCTACTCACGGAGCCTGCGCTCATAAACTTTGGCTATGAGAGGAGGCTCGAGGGTGAGAAAATTGTCGAGTGTCGAATAAATTTTTTCTGAAGGTTCGTTTAGACTTGTGTTGATTTATAGACACGAGTATAAAATAACTGAATGCACACAGTTTAACATATTCAAGAAGTGATGTACTCTTAAGACATTCACGAACAACGAATTGCGAAGTCTCTTATTTGTTTGAACTGTTCCAATAAATTGCAGGACGGAATGTTCATGATTCGTTGTTCGTTGTTCGTGATCGTCACGACACTAAGTGTGAATGGAGTTATTCTCGTACACGCATCCACACACAAACGCAATGTCATGATATGCAGGTTTATGTCATGCTGCACAGCAATGTCATGCTGTGCAGGTTTATGTCGTGCTGCACAGCAATGTCATGCTGTGCAGGTTTATGTCGTGCTGCACAGCAATGTCACGCTGTGCAGGTTTATGTCATGCTGCACAGCAATGTCATGCTGTGCAGGTTTATGTCGTGCTGCACAGCAATGTCATGCTGTGCAGGTTTATGTCGTGCTGCACAGCAATGTCACGCTGTGCAGGTTTATGTCATGCTGCACAGCAATGTCATGCTGTGCAGGTTTATGTCGTGCTGCACAGCAATGTCATGCTGTGCAGGTTTATGTCGTGCTGCACAGCAATGTCACGCTGTGCAGGTTTATGTCATGCTGCACAGCAATGTCATGCTGTGCAGGTTTATGTCGTGCTGCACAGCAATGTCATGCTGTGCAGGTTTATGTCGTGCTGCACAGCAATGTCATGCTGTGCAGGTTTATGTCGTGCTAAACAGCAATGTCATGCTGCACAGCAATGTCATACTGTGCAGGCTTATGTCATGCTGCACAGCGATGTCATGCTGTGCAGATTTATGTCATGCTGCACAGCAATGCCATGTTGTGCAGGTTTATGTCATGCTGCACAGCAATGTCATGATGTGCAGGTTTATGTCATGCCGCACAGCAAAGTCTTGCTGTGCAGGTTTATGTCATGCTGTGCAGGTTTATGTCATGCTGCACAGCAATGTCATGTTGTGCAGGTTTGTGTCATGCTACACAGCAATGTCATGCTGCGCAGGTTTATGGCATGCTGCAGAGGAATGTCATGCTGTGTAGGTTTATGACATGCTGCACAGCAATGCCATGTTGTGCAGGTTTATGTCATGCTGCACAGCAATGTCATGCTGTGCAGGTTTATGTCGTGCTGCAAAGCAATGTCATGCTGTGCAGGTTTATCACTAGAAGGCCGTAGTGACTTCCCATCACTGAAAATAAAGTGTTTTCCCATCCCCATGGTGATGATGGCGAAGCTCCTTACTTGTGATAAGGACCCAAGGTCCTCAATGATTCAATCTTAGTTGGTTGATACGGCCGTCCCATAATGTCAGGCGCGTGGAAAAGCAGCGGCCATATCACTTAAATATACGGAAGTTTCTCTGATAATGTGACGGTAATGGTGGTGCCGGTGTATACCATGACGTAGTCATTACATGAGGCATAGGGAGTAAAGGTGGCGTCCTTGAATCATGAGGAAGCGAGCCCTAGAATAACACGAACGGTTGCCCTCGGGTTTGAACTACGTACATAGAGTAGCGAAAGATAACTCGCTCATGGTTAGTCTGTGACAGAGAAAACCAACTAGACTTTTCCTACGTGGAATTTGACTTCATATGAGAATTTCTTATGGTATTATATCTGGATAACCCTTTTCATGGATAATATCAATTAAATTTCTATTGAGTTTAAATGTCGAACGAGAAATAATAATAATAATAATAATAATAATGATAATAATAATAATAATAATAATAATAATAATAATAATAATAATAATAAAAGCTTTATCAACAACCAACATGGGCATAGAATTACAATGGAGATATCTTATATTAGGGTTACAGTGAGAAAAAAGTTATAAAATTACCGCACACAACTAATAATAAGTTACGGCATACAATTCTAGCCTGCCTATGTGTTCAGTAATTCTCTCCATCGCCTTAACAATGACGAGGCAGCGAGCGCATCACCAGAGCAGATTGCAACGAAGATTTTATTTGGGGAGTTCATAACTCGAGTCATTAGGCTGTGTGCCGCTTTACGGAACAGTACCTTGATGTGATCTGATTGGTTTCAGCAAAAACCCTGCTCGCTGACGTCGAGCGAGTGACCTGCATCAGCCGTCTAAATGTGTCATTATTACTCACTGTCAATTTCCTCACGCTATATTGCAAGTATTTTCTCCACAGTGCATTACAATAAATCGGGTAACAATATGATTAGAAGAACTGGATTTTAACTTCCCTTGGTGCAAACGAGAATTTTCGTTAGCTTTGCAACATCCTTGTCATCAGTGCAATCTGCTGTGATGATGAGCCCTAAATATTGAATTCATCCACATAATCCAGTGCAACACCGTCTAGTTTTATCTTAGTCGATAGGTAGAAACAGGAGCTGCGGGGCTGTATGTCAAACTTGGAGCTGTGAGGTTGTATGTCACGCTTGGAGCTCTGAGGCTGTGATACCACTCTTGTAGCTGTGAGGTTGTATGTCACGCTTGGAGCTCTGAGGCTGTGATACCACGCTTGTAGCTGTGAGGCTGTATGTCACGCTTGGAGCTCTGAGGCTGTGATACCACGCTTGTAGCTGTGAGGCTGTATGTCACGCTTGGAGCTCTGAGGCTGTGATACCACGCTTGTAGCTGTGAGGCTGTATGTCACGCTTGGAGCTCTGAGGCTGTGATACCACTTTTGTATCTGTGAGGCTGTATGTCACGCTTGGAGCTCTGAGGCTGTGATACCACGCTTCTAGCTGTGAGGCTGTATGTCACGCTTGGAGCTCTGAGGCTGTGATACCACGCTTGTAGCTGTGAGGCTGTATGTCACGCTTGGAGCTGTGAGGCTGTACGTTACGCCTGGAGCTGTGAGGCTGTATGTCACGCTTGGAGCTGTGAGGCTGTACGTCACGCTTGGAGCTCTGAGGTAGTGATACCACGCTTGTAGCTGTGAGGCTGTATGTCACGCTTGAAGCTGTGAGGCTGTGTGTCACGCTTGGAGCTGTGAGGCTGTATGTCACGCTTGGAGCTCTGAGGCTGTGATACCACGCTTGTAGCTGTGAGGCTACATTATTATTATTATTAGATCACTTATTATTAGCATCTGGCAATGGGTTTAAATTTTTTTAAATAATAAACATAAAACTTTATTGTCATAAACACTATTTGAATTAACGTAAACGAAAATTCAAATTGAAATTCGCCGCCGGTTCTGATTTCATGCAACAGATTATAGATTATAATATTATAATCAATGATCAACAGCCAACGTCTTATTTGAGGTAAGAATCAGGAATGCCTGGCACTATATACATGGGGTGGGGCGATCACGAAATACATGGGGTTGGGAAAATTACGAAATACATAGGATTTGGAAAACCGCCAACACATGGGGCAAAGAAATTTTGAGAACATGGGGTTGGGAAATCGAAATGCGCTAACATATTGTAAGGATGAAGTACAATATGAATAATAAAGGGTTGAATTTGTGACATAAATTATACATGAAATATATACATAACACTGGATATACATATTTCGCGACGAAATGCGCTAACATATTGTAAAGATGGGTGTAAAACATTGTATGAATAATGAAGTGGTGAATAGACGACATAAGTTATTCATAAAAAATATACATAGCACTGAATATATACACTTCATGACCGCTATAAAGTGATTAAATGATAGACAATCAGAATAATTCGATACTGGAGTACAGAAATCGAATTAATATTCTTCTGTTATAGAAGATGAAGCACAATATTAGCTTATGTGACAATGATTGTATCATCAAAAATGGTACGGTAAATGGTAGAAATGATTCAATAAATTATATTCTCATTGAGTTGGCCTCTGTCAAAGCTGGGAAAGTTCCTCGAACGTTCAATTTGAATTCGTCACAGCTCATCTCTAGGGACCGCCTGTTCGGATTACATGGAGCGAAATATTATTTACAATAGTATCATCTGTGCACATACAGAAAATGTCTATTTCTACAATATAATTCCGACTACATGGCGTTGGGAAAACCAGTGACACGCGGTGTTAAAAAAAAAAAAATACCTGGGGTGGATGAAGAACAAAATACAAGCGAGTGGAAAATAACAAGTACATGGGGTGGGAACTCACGCATGCATGTGGTTGGAGTCCCGAGAACATGGAGTTGGGACATCAAAATGTGCTAACATATTATAATGAGTATTCTACATTATTGTACGATGACAAAGATGTGGATGGACAACATGAATTATACAGAAAACAAGAATACGATATCGGGTTGGGAAATCGAAAAGCGCTAACATATTGTAAAGATGAGTTTAAACCACTGTATCAATAATACAGGGGTGAATAGGCGACATAAGTTATACCAAACAATTATACATAAAATACATAACAAACAACTGAATCTACAATATACACACTTCAAGACCACTAGGAAATGATTCAATGATTGACAATCGGAAATAATACAATGCTGGAGTACAAAAGTCGGATGAATATACTTCTGTTATAGAAGGGAAAGCAAAATGTTAGCTTATAAGGCAATGATTGTTTCATCAAAAATGGTACGGTAATTGTTAGAAGTAATTCAATGAATTATATTAAAATAGAGTTAATCTTTGTCAAGTTAGAAGCTGCCGACCGTTCCTCGAAAAGACTGAGTTCGTTTGTTAATTATACCAAAACGACTGGAACATTTAAAACATAGAAATAGGCAAAACGCTAGTGATCGGTAACAACATAGAAAACATATGTATAGAAAAAAACGATTAGGTGGTGTCTCAATGTTGAGAGTTATGGTGGTGGTGGTTGGTGGTGGTGGTGGTTGGTGGTGGTGGTGGTCGCTCAAGAACAGAATGCATTTTCTGGTTCCTGCTATTATGCATTTAGCTTGTGTTTGTGGGCAAAGTTACCGTTTTGAATTGATCGGTCAAAAGATGTTCATTAAGTCCATTCTTGAAGGACTTCTTGTGAGGTTGTTCCAGGATTTTGGTCCAGTGATCGAAAAAACTCGACAGGCAGTTTTTGTTTTCCTGGGTTCAACGTGCAAAGTATCATTATTTCTTGTGAATCGATTGTTCTTTTCACCTCGAGAATAAATGTGCCTTTGGCTGCCGGGTGAATGTTTTTCTAGAAGATCTTTATGAAGTTGTATCGACTCATGGAGTGCCCGTTTAATGTCGATATTGAGCCACTGTAATTTTTCGAGGAAAGGACTTACGTGGTCTCGTTTTCTGTGGTTACCATCTTATGTTATTATTGCCGCAAAGTTTATACTACGTTGCACTTTCTCTCGTTGAGTTTTGGTGCATTTCCCCCAAATTGAAAGACAGCAGTTAATGTGAGAAAATACTAAAGCGTGAACAATTAGTAATTTTGATTTGAAATCCAATTTTTTTTTTGCAGAGTTTATGAACAAAAGTGTTCCATTCAACTTGGAATACAGAGTAGTTACGTGGTGTTTGAATGAAAGATCGGGATCAAACCATACTCCCAGACTTAGAGCCTCATAGCTTTAAGCGTGACATCACAGCCTCATAGCTCCAAGCGTGACATCACAGCCTCATAGCTCCAAGCGTGACATCACAGCCTCAGAGCTATAAACGTGACATCACATCCTCACGGCTCCAAGCGTGACATCACAGCCTCAGAGATATAAACGTGACATCACATCCTCACAGCCCAAGGGGACCATCACAGCCTCAGAGCTATAAACGTGACATCACATCCTCACAGCTCCAAGGGGACCATCACAGCCTCAGAGCTATAAACGTGACATCAGATCCTCACAGCTCCAAGCGGGCAATCACAGCCTCAGAGCTATAAACATGACATCACATCCTCACGCTCCAAGCGTGACATCACAGCCTCAGAGCTACAAATGTGCCGTACAGCCTAACAGCTCCAAGCGTGACGTACAGCCTCATAGTTCCAAGCGTGAAATCACAGCCTCATAGCTCCAAGCGTGACCTCACAGCCTCATAGCTCCAAGCGTGACCTCACAGCCTCATAACTCCAAACGTGACATCACAGCTTCATAGCTCCAAGCATGACATCACAGCCTCAGAGCTATAAACGTGACATCACAGCCTTATAGCTCCAAGCGTGACATCACAGCCTCAGAGCTATAAACGTGACATCACAGCCTCTAGCTCCAAGCGTGACATCACAGCCTCAGAGCTATAAACGTGACATCATAGCCTCATAGCTCCAAGCGTGACATCACAGCCTCATGGCTTCAAGCGTGACATCACAGCATCATAGCTCCAAGCGTGACATTACGGCCTCATAGCGCCAAGCGTGACATCACAGCCTCATAGCTCCAAGCGTGACATAACAGCCTCATAGCTTCAAGTGTGACATCACAGCCTCATAGCTCCTAGCGCGACATCACAGCCTCATAGCTCCAAGCGTGACATCACAGCCTCATAGCTAAAAGCGTGACATCACAGCCTCATAGTTCTAAGCGTGACATCACATCCTCACAGCTCTCATCGTGACATCACAGCCTCAGAGCTATAAACGTGACATCACATCCTCACAGCTCCAAGCGGGCCATCACAGCCTCAGAGCTATAAACGTGACATCACATCCTCACAGCTCCAAGCGGGCCATCACAGCCTCAGAGCTATAAACGTGACATCACATAAACGTGACATC
>SDVV010035268.1:0-11082 GCA_016164225.1 Gammarus roeselii
CATATCAGTTAATGTTCTAAAAGAATGGAAGCGGAGGTCCGTTTCAAGTAAGCGTTTTTTCTTTTGCGCACCAGCGTGCGTCTGTTATTGCTAAAACTTTCACTTTTTTCTAACGTTGAAAGCGTTGTTTTGTTTTTTCCTCGCACACTTAGGCGTGCGAGCCTGCTTTAACCAATGATCGTCGAGCCCTACGGGGGAGCCTATTATGACTCACGTTGAGGCTCTGGTGGAAATGAGGATCAAATCAAATCAAATCAAACTAGCTAAGTGCTTTTGCAGCAGGTTTAGCAAAGGATTACGAGTCACCAACGTTTCCCGAGCAAAATGAATCAAACCACGAAGCATCCACACAACCGTATATCGAATCACTTTCCCAGGACGTGACACACCGGAATTCATAGCAATCCCGAGCGAACAGGGAAAAACAAAAACTTAATCAGTGGCGACATAACCTGCAATGTGTAAAAAATGACTGGAATACGGCCACGTCATCAAATACTGCCAGCCCAACGCTGTAAGAGGTGCACCGAAAGGACTGCACAGCCCACCAACCTAACTGCTACCACTGCTCATGTCTCCACGAGGCAGGTGACCGCGAATGCCCAAAACAGATGGAATAAAAAGCAATGACAATCATACAAAATGCATGCAGAGGCACACGAAAACAAGACATTCAAATCTTTTACGACCAAAACACAAACTGCCGTAATTTAAATTACGCCAAAGCAGTTAAATCTACAACTAAGTCTACCCCACCAGACGACACTCGCGTACCGTTAACACAAACTATTCCCATGATCCCAACACCTTCCAGTACTGACAATACACAACCAGCCCAGCGACCGCCCTCGTAATAGAGGCGGGCGTCCCAAGCAATGAATCCACCAGTGCAAAGGAGAGAACTGCGATGGATGCTGCCTCGGTCGACCATGAGGAGAGGTCCAATAACCCGAAAATCAAAAGGCAAAGAGACGATTCCTCCTCCGACGACCGTGGGGTACGCGACGCCCTCTCGCCACGAAGCAAAAAGATTAGCAACAGCCCACGAACCACAACTCGCCTCGATCAAAGCGTTGAACGACTTCTGACCGTCAAAACTGCGACCGCACCCAGCGAAAACCAAAGTGAGGTACTCAACCCTCAGCTAACATGCCCGACACCAGAACGTCTCACAAGTGAGAACGACCAACGCCTGCGTGAGGACGCATTGAAAATCTCCAACGAAGAACTGATACCCGAAACAACTGATCGACCATGCACCGCACTCGACTCAAATATCCCAACGACTTCTACTCTGCCCATCATAATGTTCAAAAAACCCTCCATGGAAGAGAAACGCGCCCACTCAAGAAGCAAACACAAAGATCGTACCCTCTCGTCCTCTTCCTTCTACAAGAGCACTCACAGCCGAGAACGCAGTGAGTCTAGGAGATCATGTTCTACAGAAAGCGGACGCTCTTGCGAACGCTCTCGATCAAACACGCCTTCCATTCATAGACACGAATACCACGAAAGTTCTTGCAAACCACGCGACCGCTCCAGACCATTAAGAATCTGAGCGTGAAACAGATCCGAAATGAACAACAGTACAATACTTCAGTGCAATTGCCTGGGACTTAGAAGCAAGAAAGAGGAATTATTATCGCTTATCTTCACCCATAAACCTTTGGTGGTAGGCCTCCAGGAGATAAAACTCCGTGACACCGCCATATCATGACACCGACATTCAGAGCGCGACCTTGTCATACATCTATACGAGAAATTTCAAAGTGCAGCTGTCGCATGCATTCCCCAATATTTACCCTCAAACTTTTTCCAAAAACATTGATGGTGCCCGGAGGTGCTAGAAGCAATGGACCAGCGTGAAAGGAAGTACCCTGGAAAAACGAAACTGCCGTGTTCCGCAAACTTAGCGTGGAGAAGATGCGAGAACGCTTGATCCAATTAGTTAACACAATCAATCGTAACACCCCTCTTTCCCAAGTGTGGGGAAAAAGTAGACTAATCCAAGGTCGCCCCGAGCGACCTATCCACATATTGTCGGACGGAGACACTGTCTATTCTTCATACGCGGACAAACTAGCTCAGACTTTCAGCCAAATATCGCAATCAACAAATTATACGGTTTCTTTCCAACGGGAAAAGATCCTAAGAGAACGTGAGCATATTGGCTTCACTTCCACAAATGAAGAATTCTACAATAAACCTGTCTTCCTCCATGAACTACAGTATGCTATCGACTTCACTCGTGAAACCTCACCCGAGCCGGATCGAGTGCACGTCAATATGATCAAACACCTTCCTGATAACGCTTTTCAGCACCTACTTCATGTGTTCAATACGCTGTATTCAAATTCATTCTTTCCCAACCAATGACGGGAATCCGTAATTATCCCGATACCCAAACCCGGAAAATGTCACAGCGACCCACATAACTATCGTCCCATTGCCCTAACTAGCGTCCTATGTAAGACTATGGAAAGAATGATAAACTCACGCGTAGTCGACTACCTTGAAATGCATGCAGGCCTTAACAACATCCAGTGCGGTGCCGTAAGCGCCACTCCACAACGGACCACCTTGTACGACTAGAATCAGACATTGGACAGGCCTTCGTCCGTAGAAAACCTTTGGTTCGCATATTTTTCGACGTTGAAAAAGCATACGACACTACGTGGAAGTACGGGATCATGAAGGATTTCCACCGTAAAAGTTTGAGAGGTCGGCCACCACTTTTTATCCACCAATTTCTGCAAAATCGCACCTTCAGGGTCAAGGTTGGCAACTCTCAGTCTCCGTCATATCCTCAAAAAATGAGCGTCCACCAGGGAAGCGTCCTCAGTGTCACTCTTTTTATCCTCAAAATCGATCAGTTAGCCAACATTCTTCACTATACGTGGACGACCTACAAATAAGCTACAGACACCCCAGCCTCATAACAATTCAACATGAACTCCAGAAGTACCTAAACCTAGTCGGAAACTGGGCTTCCTTAAACGAATTCCGATTCTCGCCCTCTAAAACTAAAAGCATGCACTTACCTTTGTGCCCGGTTTACACTTGAAACCAGCCCTAATGCTGCACAACACATCTTTAGCATACGAAGAATCGATCAAATTCTTAGGTCTAATGTGGGACCCTAAACTCACGTGGCGACCCCACATCGTAGCCTTGGCGACTTGCTGCAAAAGGTCGATAGGACTTATCCAATCGGTGACATCCCTGAAGTTTGGTGCCAACATAGACACCGGAATGACGCTGTTCAGAGCAATAATACAATCGCGCATGGACTACGGAGCCGTTGTCTACGGATCTGCAGCCAAAACTACTCTCGACCCTCTTTCGACCATTGCAAACAATGCTTTGCGTATCATAACCGGCGCGTTTCGCTCCACCCCAATCGAATCCCTTAACGTGCTCGATAACGAACTTCCACTTCCACTCCGGCGAGACAAACTTTCACTACAATACTATTTTAAGACTAGAAGTTTAATCAACAACCCAGCAATCAGATACATCACCAACATATCCAATAAGCGCCTTTTTGCGGCTAAAAATAAAATATGCCCACCGTTTTCCCTACGTGCGGACAACCTGCTGACCTCGCTAAACATCAATCGGAAAGCTAATAAACTTTAATTTTCCTACCAAATCCTTCAAATTAAAACACCAACATGGATGATCAACCCACCACCGGTCAACCTAGACCTGCAAATGTACCCTAAAGCAACTACTCCAACCAACGCGTACCGGCAGGAATTCCTAAGACTACTCGAGGAAGAATATTTAGAGCACCGCCGTATATACACTGACGGCTCCAAAACTGCGGACGGAGTGGGAGCCGCCGCCGCTGTGTGCGGGGACACCCCACTCTCGGCCACCCTCCCACAAGAGGCCTCCGTATTCTCTGCGGAGCTTCGCGCACTCGAACTAGCTGTCTCTATTGCAAAAACACATCGCTTCCCTAAGTACGTCGTATTCTCAGACAGTCTGTGTCCTCACCCAGCTTAAAACACAGCACTACGAACATCCCGTTATACGTAAAATGCAGCACAATCTCTTTGTGATGTCCGAGACGGGTCAGGTAGTTGAATTCTGCTGGATCCCTGGGTTCGCGGGAATAAGAGGAAACGAACTTGTGGACTCGCTTGCTAAACTGGCATTTACTCACCAAGAATAATTTTTCGCAACACATTACCGGGACTGGTTACCTATCATCAACTCCCATATAACATCCCGATGGGATAAAATGTGGCAATAGAGTAGACAAAAAATGCTTTGTCAAACCCTCAGTCGGAGAATGGGAAACAAAGTTCACCAACAGAAAAGACCAAGTGTTCATCAACCGCTTGTGCACGGGACACACGTGGATAACTCACAACCACCTGATGGATGTAGACATAGGACCAAACGCGCCACCTTGTCCCTGTTGCCTCCAAGTGGCTATCAGCGTGAAACACTTACTGATGGATTGCAATGCACTCATGGCAGCCCGACGAGCGTTCTTAAATCCCCCGCGCAACCTACAAAGCCTACTCACGGACCCAACCTACCGTAAAAAGCTTATCGCTTGCGGAAAACACCGGACTATACGAAGCTGTCTAAGCCCCCACACCTGTGCAAGCGAGGTGGTCTCTCCACCCCATTATATACAGAGATAACAATACATTTACGAAGATACGCAGTAACTCTTTATTCTCTCTTGTACGCGCTAGTACGCGAATATGCCACAATTGAAATATGTACTGACTTCATCTTGACAAGACTAATATTTTATCACGCGAGGCCATGCGAACTTACCTGAGTCAATGACGGTCGTGCCCTATGGGGGAGCCTATTATGACTCACGTTGAGGCTCCGGTGGAAATGAGGCTCAAATCAAATTAAACAATTAAGCCATGTCTGTCAGCACAACACAACTTGCTGGCGCAAGCGTTGCGTAGCTACAACCTCAAACCATGTCTATTTTAAGTGAGTAACAGACTATGCTGGGAGACAAGCCCGTTCCGCTGTGGCGGATGATGTTTCTTGTTATTACTTTCACAAGGTATATGGAAGTTACTGCAGGTAGCTAATTCATTTGCGCCACTGAAGGCGATGATCGACAGTGGCGTATTCACGATGTACTGTGCTAAGTTTGGCCATGTTTGGCTAAAAACATTCATTTGCTCAATTGACGACTATGAACGGGAAGTTATGTACTCGTATTGTACTGAGCTAAGTTGTCATGTGTGGTAAGGAATTTATTCTGTTTGTGGCGTTGCCCTCAACGGTTCACAAACTGGCAGCTAATTTTGGTTAACTATTCCAGCTAATGACGACTTGAAATGATCGACAAAATCAATTAAATTAGAACTAATCTTAGTAGCTGACCACCCTATCAAACTAGTGTAGGAGATGGATTGGAAGATATTTCTGGAGTTTGCTTAAGGTGTAGCTCGGTTGTAATGGTGGTACAGTGTTGCGTGTTAAATTGGTATTTTAAAATGTACTAGTTGTTGCTTCTTCGACAAGTTGACTCTATGATGTGACGTTTTAGAGTAGAATATCTGATTATTTGATATGTATAGCTAAATCCTAGATTAACCATGTTGATCAGTAATGTGTAGAAGGCAAGTGGAATCCTAAGGGGTCCTCTGCTGAGCAATTTTATTCTGCTCATTACTGGAAGAGGCAATAATAACTTTTCGCGCCAGTATTCCCTGTCGACATACTCATTATCGCGTTAGGAAACCCAGTAACTCTATTCTAATACAGTAACCTCAGTCATTCTAACATTGAAATATATTGATATTCTTCCTAATACACATCAAGATCAGCTTGCCAACGTACGTACTGTAGTGTATTTTCTATTCGTGTGGGTTCTATAAACTACTGGTTGTTGTTATATACCAACTTCAGTAATCTGTGAAATTACAATACTTCAAAACTTGCTCCCTGAAACCCCTTTGCCTCAAACCTCGAGTTATTTAATGAATCCTACTTCTTGTTTGGAAGCCACATTTGAGTATTATTGATTGATAATCGTTTCTGTTCTACCGTAAATAACTTCAATAAATATAATTTGAAACAAGCGATATTGCCTTGACCTGATGATATTTAATAAGGTGCTTCCCATCATCTTGATCCAATGCACTAGAAAACTTTGACACTTAATCTAATCTGCCATCTTGACATCACCCTGTGTTTCATTTTAATCAAGTTTAACTGCCATGTTAAGTGTCGAGTAGAGTTACTACTGATTTTATATAAACTGTTCGTGATTGATTTTCTTTTTTGTTTATGGGGTTATAAGACGTGTATGTTAGAGGAAACCCACATGCTACCAGAGCCCGCTTTCTGCTTGACTTGCGAATCGTCTTCGGTGCTTGCGTATCGTCTTCAATGTAGTCACAACAAGACCAAGGCTGTTAGGTGACACACCACGGCTGGTGTAGGACACAAACAAGACCAAGGCTGTTTGGTGACTCACCACGGCCGGTGTAGGACACAAACAAGACCAAGGCTGTTTGGTGACACACCACGGCCGGTGTAGGACACAAACAAGACCAAGGCTGTGTGATGACACACCACGGCCGGTGTAGGACACAAACAAGACCAAGGCTGTGTGATGACACACCACGGCCGGTGTAGGACACAAAGAAGACCAAGGCTGTGTGATGACACACCACGGCCGGTGTAGGACACAAACAAGACCAAGGCTGTTTGGTGACACCACGGCCGGTGTAGGACACAGACAAGACCAAGGCTGTGTGATGACACACCACGGCCGGTGTAGGACACAAACGAGACCAAGGCTGTCTGATGACACACCACGGTCATTACATGTGCGTCCGAGATGAATCATCTTCTCAGGTAGTGTAGTAGTAGGTCTGGAAGTGCCTGAATAGACCATTCTAATAGTGCGAGCTTCTATACCTGCACGGACAGCTGGTAAGCGCCATTGCTCCAGTAAAACTGTTGCACGTATTCTCTTAATGCAATATTTTATGCCTATCAACTGCTGATTCGAGCTGAATGATGTCATCTCGAACGCACCTATGGGTCCGGTATTTTTCACTTACATATTTGCCCCATTGCCTAATATACTTACTTTATTTTGTGCTTGTACTATCAGGTTAAATAACCGCATGTCATTGTTTTTAGCTCATGCTTGATTACTTTATTTTGGTAGTTTATACTTTTTATGAAGATTATAGTAGCTAGTTGATGTTTCAATACCCTCTTCTTCTGTTCACTAACACTTTCACCAGGTACTGAGTTGAAATAGGAAAATGGTGGTGTTGCTGCCATGTATGATCTGATCGCCTTCTTTTTAGATCCCTCTTACATTCCCTATTTTGTTCAAAACATTTTCCTTGCTTCCAAGTTTTCGTTTCCTGTGACAGCTGCCTCCAATGATATCAATCCCTGTTTGCTCGTAGAGTAGCTCTCATGTGACTTATTATCCCTGATACCCGTCCTATTTTAGAGTTTACTACTCAAGTTCTGCGATATTTTGTCAAGTCGGGTGCCTGCGTGTCGTTGCTAGGATAATTACCTGGCTATGTGGCCGAGGGGTTAGCGTATCCGACTGCAGTGTCAGCCTCTGGTGCTGCATGTCGCGAGTTCGAGCCTCGGCAGGGACACGGCGGTGTTGTGTCGGGGAGATTGGGCTCCTCCCCCCTCTGTGTCTGCCTAACTTAGCCAACTCCCTAACTAGGGGGAAACGGCTGTATGTCTATACATACATGTATACCACTAATGTTGATTATCTCAATTGTACTTGGTCATTTATTTCTTTTAATAGTTGAAGGTGCAAATATTTTAATGGTTTTCTCTTATTAACACTTTTAGCTGCCAAAGACGGGTGAGGTTGTATTCTGTTTGTTTAAACTATACTCTTGTTTGTGTGCTAACACTGCATGAACACTAAACTGTTCGTTTCCAAGGAATGTCGCGATGGGGCTCCGGTGGGAAACAGAAGAAACTACTACTACTCCAAAGAATGTATCACAAAAAAAAACTGTGATTGTACAATTTCGTCCATTTTTCATTCAACGATCTTTGTTTAAATATCTTGTTGTTATGTACTGATTTCATCTCTGCCCATCTGCCTAGTGATCCCTCCTATAAGGAGGATCCCTGGTCACACTCCTACTTAGCCACAACACTAAGGCGTACTGACTACACATCTGCCCATGTCATCTCTGCCCATCTGTCCATTGATCTCTCTTCCTCGTATGATCCATGATCGCACTAGTACTTGACGACATCACTGTCATGTCGAATTTGGCCTACTCCCTGTTCATTGGCTTGAATCCACTTCTTGATTTGATCACTTTCGTTCGATTCATTCAGTGTCTGCCTACTCCCTGTTCATTGGCTTGAATCCACTTCTTGATTTGATCACTTTCGTTCGATTCATTCAGTGTCTGCCTACTCCCTGTTCATTGGCTTGAATCCACTTCTTGATTTGATCACTTTCGTTCGATTCATTCAGTGTCTGCCTACTCCCTGTTCATTGGCTTGAATCCACTTCTTGATTTGATCACTTTCGTTCGATTCATTCAGTGTCTGCCTACTCCCTGTTCATTGGCTTGAATCCACTTCTTGATTTGATCACTTTCGTTCGATTCATTCAGTGTCTGCCTACTCCCTGTTCATTGGCTTGAATCCACTTCTTGATTTGATCACTTTCGTTCGATTCATTCAGTGTCTGCCTACTCCCTGTTCATTGGCTTGAATCCACTTCTTGATTTGATCACTTTCGTTCGATTCATTCAGTGTCTGTCCCTTGCTCGGCTGCAACCGTTTGTATAAGGACACTTTAAATAATGTTAAATTTTAAGTGGCAATTCTACCTATCCTTTAAAATTGCTTCAGTGTGCAAGTGCATGCATGCTCGGTGCACGTTGGTGTTGTTGAATATATGAGGTGCGCAATCTTACAATCTCGTGTCGATTGATGTCTAATTTGTACTGTCACATGTTAGTTCATTACTTGTGCTGGGACCTCAAACTGCACCTTAGTTTTACTAAATTTGTTTGTGTATCGTAAATTTGAACCTGGAAAGGCTGATAAAGAGATCTAAGTTGTGCCACCCAGACCCCTGACGAAAACCGGAGGTCCAATACGGTGGCAAGCGTAAACCCCATCAAAGTCGGGCCATCAACTTCTTCAGAGTACTCAAGACCCAGATTCTCACAGCAATAAAAGCCAACTTCTTCAAACTGGATAACCTGAACTGGATAACTAGAAAATGGCAACCATGATCGCATTATGAAGTTACGTGCAAGCGCGCGCAAACGTCGAAACACCCTAAACTAAGCGACTGACATTTCCAAGCAAGAGATTGAAAACTGCCCCGCAGCCTCCAGTAGCCTTGCACAAACAACCAACCAACCAACCAACTAACCACACAACCCGCGACCTCCGCATTTGCCTCCATCTCCGATGATAACCTCCACGAATCTCCACCACGTAAGTATCCCAGCCGAACTTGGAAAAACAAGTTGCTCGTTTTGACAACAAACTGTTTTACAACAGCCCTGACTTTCCCGTACCTAAAAACCACATTCAATACTAAGGACAGACTAGACATTAGTCAATATACTTAACATTACTGGCCGACCAGTTTCAAACATTACCACCAACGGTGAAGATTGCTCCATTATCAAAGTAGATAACATTTCTAAGCGACACTCTACTTTCCAAGACCAGCATGGGCCAAAAGCCCTGCTCAGTTGTACCACACCTAACCTACTCCATGAGTTCAGGCTTGATATACATTGAGAATATCAGGGAGGAGGAGACTGATGAGCACAACGCGAGGACTGCGTTGACGAAGCAATTATCGCAGAATTTATAATACCCCAAATTAACATCACTACGGCTCTTTTGCTAGTATTAAACTGTCCTACTGCACCAACATACGTTGAGTGTGGGCCTAATATAAGGGTCTGCACTCGCATCAAGCTTCGTCGGTGGATATCAGAGCTTCCGGATTGTGTGCCAGCCTTGACTTCACCGCAGGAGGAGCTGCTGCTAAGCAACAACGACTAAACGTGTGTGTGTGCTGCTGCAACTCTAGACTGTGCTCGTAACAACCACTATGAAGTTTAGGTTGTCATGCTGTTAATAACCTAGCTATATTCTTTGTGATGTCAGTGTTGCTATTTTTAGATTCAATGAATAATATCGTATAGTATTCATATACCACATGATCGCCTAGCCTTGAAGTTGTGGAAAATGTCTTGACAAGTCCTATTTATGGCAAGACTTCTTTTGGCGTAAACGGTGGGCATTATAACGGTTGTTATAAACTAAACGGCGAAAACTGGATTGTAGTTCTCTTCTCTATTGCTGTGTAATGGTATACCAAGCGGTGCATATGTGCTCGTGTTTTAATGCAACTGCAAGTAATTTCTTGAGACTGTGCTTATGTGCCCACCAGTAAACGATATCTACTTCGTAATATTTTAGTAAAGTGCAAATATGCTTAGCAGAAGATGCCAAGGATATATTTTATGAGTGCTTAAGCGAATATGCTCATCGAATTATGGTACTCTTGTAAATGCTATTTTCGGCTCTACCGTATGCCCACCAGTAATTGACAGTCGTTGCAATATTTCACAGGAAAGTGTGTTCTCAGTTTCTGACACATTTTACCACTATTCTATGACTGGTAAAACTACCTATGAATGCGGATTAATAACACGTACGGTGCCTCCAATCGTTGTTAAACAACCATGACGCCACACTTACAGTACTGGAAAAATTATTATGGATTTTTGAGATTTCCGGTATTTTTACATAAGAAGGTGAAATAAACACAATTTATGTAATGATAGATGATTTATTTCGTATTATTTATGCAGAACGAGTATTTCAGTAGTAAATTTGATCTCCTTTAGCAGGTTTCTAGTGATATCTGGCAATAATTAGCTGTCGGTCTATGGCAATGATCAATTCGATCACGTGGTCCACATGCTGCAGCCCACGTTTCGCTCAGTTCTAGTTCAGCTGTGGTCGGTGTAAGGTGTTTTTTGTGTTCTGATGACTTTCTAAGTGAATCTATGATGTAGTCGTTTAATTTTCATG
>SDVV010035269.1:0-11082 GCA_016164225.1 Gammarus roeselii
TTGCTGGTGGTGACCATTAGCAGTAACTCCGACAGACCGCGGAAGTATCGAGGACCTAGTCACGATAGTTGCTGGTGGTGACCATTAGCAGTAACTCCAACAGACCGCGGAAGTATCGAGGACCTAGACACGATAGTTGCTGGTGGTGACCATTAGCAGTAACTCCAACAGACCGCGGAAGTATCGAGGACCTGGTCACGATAGTTGCTGGTGGTGACCATTAGCAGTAACTCCAACAGACCGCGGAAGTATCGAGGACCTAGTCACGATAGTTGCTGGTGGTGACCATTTGCAGTAACTCCGACAGACTGCGGAATCCTATTTGACTGGAAGGAGATTTAGAATCAAAGCGACCGAGAAAAGGGTTAATGCGCCGATAAACACTCTAGCTAAAATAGAATCCCACAGCCAGAGGCGCATCAAGTGGGGGAGGGGCCATAGTCCTTGATTTGGGCCTCAACGTGAGTCATCGCAGGCTCCTCCGCAGAGGCCATAGTCTTCTCCTTTGCTATAAAATCCATTAAACAACCATTAAATAATGTTTGAGCGCACATATTTGTTGAAAATGTCACCCACTTCTCTAAAAATACCAGCGGCGCCCCCTGCCCACAACTGATTACACCGGCGCCTCCGAGATGGTTGACTATCCGTTCCAACAAACATAACTCAAATAGTCAAGAACAACGAAGTCGAGATTACCTGCACCACTGAAAAAATACGAGCTCAATGACAACCTAAAAGAAGAACACGAGCTCAATGACGACCTAAAAGAAAAACACGAGCTCAATGACGACCTTAAAGAAAACTCCAACTGACGAGAAAACGAGTTCCCATGAATAAAGTTATCACGAAATCTGATACAGTGGAGAGTTTTTAGTCAGTCATGCAAGACAATCCAATGACAGGATGTCCCACCAAACATAAGTGATATCTTTCTTAACAGTACGGGCAAACGCCGGCGACATGTTTCTACAACACGTAATGAACGATCTACCAAAACTTGCATTTCAATACACAGCACTACGCCAGCAACAATCAACACAACTGAAGCTAAAACTTAATGCTCAAATAGACAAGTGATGATAGAAATGCACAAGGGGAAAGTACTGATGTTAGCTTCACGAAGAAGAGTTCGCCTGTTGGGTTACAAGTCAAGACTGAGTAGCTTTCTGAGTGAATGGACGAATGGGATCGGCAAGCGTGTCTAATTCGCCCTTTACGAAACAGGACAAGTAGACGAGAGATTGAGTGCCTGACTTGCGGAGGTACGAGGCTCGGACGCGGGCAATAACGACCTATTCAGTAAGGCGAGGGCAAGGAGTGCCTAACTGACGGAGGTACTAAGCTCAAAAGCGGGCTACACCAACCTGGTCAGAAAAGCGAGGGCTAGGAATGCCCAACTGACGGAGGTACGAGGCTCAGAAGCGGGCTACACAGACCTGGTCAGAAAGGCGAGGGCTAGGAGTGCTTAACTGCCGGAAGTACGAGGCTGGAAAATGGGTTACACCGACCTGATCGCCGAGGCGAAGACTAGAAGTGCTTCACTCATGGAGGCACAAGGTCCGAACACAAATCAAATTAAGTTGACTACAGAGTAGCAAAATTTCTTGAGTCGAAAGAATCACGTTGTGTGCCAAGTAGCGGTGAGATGGAGATAAAATATATATAAACACCCAAAGAATGAGGGCTTTGAGATCGAGCGGCACATTTCCACTGAAGTTTAAGCGATAGCCGTCATAAATTTATCTGTAGAGCACGACCCCAGTAGGGAAACCGGTGTCTTATTAATCAATAACAGAGTAAGTGACAACACGCTTTTTTACGGGTTGATATTGTGTGGTAAATCTATTCCTACATGCCCTACACAAGGAGAAGTGTTGTTGTATAATTGTATATGGTAGGATTGCCCAGCTATTTGGGTGTGCTTGAACGGGCGCGTGCTATTCGACACGAACGGAAGACTCGTTCAAAGGACTCGAGACCTCCGGGGCATAAACCATGGTGTACATTGGCCTCAGTAACGCTCGTCGCGAAAATGAGCCTGGAAACGACAACAGTCAACAACCGACGTCAACGAAGTGATTAGCTGATAGTCCATTTCGTAATTGGCAAGGAAACGTCAGGAAGATTAGGGAAGCCATGTGATGCTGGGATGAGTAAGGGGAGTGCGAACAAAGCTCTTCTATTTATAACAAACTAATCACTAACGAAGACGAGAAGATGAAGTAGTAGTAGCAATCTAAATTCATATGTTAGCATACTGGGCAAAAATTTGAGCAGATCCATCGGTGACGGTTATTAATTCCTATCATACTATAAGTGATACTAAAATGGAATTACAGCTTGTTCTTAGAGTAAAGCAGTTCCACGCAGCAACATTTAAGAACACCAGTCTGGTATTTACAAGTTAAGCTTGGGTGAAATGTTTGATAGACTGCGTTGACCAAGTAAATGATTTCCTCTATGACCATGTCTTTCAGTACTTCAATACAACCTTCACGTGACAGAACTCACACCTTTGTACTAAATTTGACTGAAGTTTGGTCACCAGAAGTTTGATTGTACACTAAACCGTCGCATTTCTGGATACTTCTAAATCAATTTACTTAATAGCTACAAACGCTTGAATAATTTCATGGCAACAACCCAAGTCTCCCACAGGTGTTGAGAAGATGGTCATTCAGAGCTCGGGTACAGACGATGTCAATTGCTGGATTATATTGTGAACAGTCCCAATGTCGGCATTACCATAATTTAAACGTGCCTGAGCAGTATTTTTTCGGTGTTGCCTGAGCAGTAATAGCTGAAAGAACATGTCGGCTAACTAGAATATCTTAATGGTATTCCAACCATAACTTAGATGTAGAAACCCTCAGAAAACTTCAGCCGTTCAAATGACCATTTCGATTGTCTGTTTCAATTCAAAAGTTTGCCTGTCCGTCCCAATGCAACGAAATATTGCGCTGGAGTATCAATAACAACGTGGGGTATTTACCTATTAACACGTAACCTTTGAGCTTATAACATTCATGGAAGAAACACCAGCAAGAAGAGAAACAATGATACGTCATGCGCTGGTTTTCGTTAGCAACCTGACACACTCTTGTGTCATGAAATTCGCCGTGATCAAAAATATTAGAAAGATTGCCAAAACCAGAGACCTCCAGGCCGTTGTTATGCCACAACACGTTCACCCCCGCCACCTCGATTCCACCCACAAATAAAAAGATCAAAGGAGACACAGCAATGATCCCGAGGTTTCTTTATAGGAGACCAAGACTGGCAAGTCAAAACCTCATTTCGTATTCAGACTCGTTAGATACGACGCTCTCGGACGATTGAGCGTCCGTCGTTGGAAAGGAGTCCGGTGTTGCCATCCTAAGGTAGGTCGCGGACTCTCCCGCGATAATCATGTTAATCTCCTCCTCGTGGGTCAAAGCCCGAGGGATATTCCGCAACTCCAGGTCCATGTCATCATAGTTAGCAAGGGAACCTCTTTTGGAGCCTAAATCGTAATTCATTATAGAGCCACGCTTGGAACCGAGCAGCTGGAGGTCGACGCTTCTACGCGGCTCGGCGTGATACGGACTAGGGGAGCGTTCTCGGGAACGGCCCCTTGAGATGGGAAGCGAGGCCACCTTGCGGGTAGGCGACAGGGATCGGTCCATGCGAGGCGTGCAGGGTCGTTCCAACGACCTCGACGTAAAGAGACGGTCCCCGTTACGGCCGCGTGGGACGATGGGCTTCTCGTGGTGACGGAGAGGGACGTGCGTCAAACAGATCTCCGTGTGGCTCGGCGATATTTGCCTGGTGCGTGAGAGGAGGTCATAGATGTTGGAGCCGGTACTCAGGCTGCGAGTGTATGTATCTCGGAAGCGAACAAAGAGGTCGTCACGTGCGTTCTGGTTGAGATCGTACGCTCTCTCTGGTTTGAGTGACACGCTCGACTTTGAGCGATTATGACTGGCGAATATTTTCTTGTTGGAGACATTGTTGCCAGGGATAGGTGAGCCTTTCTTAGGTGAGATAGAGTGCGATTTAATAAGTAAAGGTGTGGGCTCGCTACTCGATTGCAAAAGCGTGGTTCTAGTGGTGCTTTTTTTACTCTTACCAGAAGACATTGACATTTTATTATATTCTAGACTGGAAGATTGTGCTGCGATAGCAGAAAGCTCCTTCTTGGTGGACTCTAGCAACCTATCTACTCCTATGTGTGTAGGCGTAAGTACTGTAGAGGAAGAGAGTGCAGCTGCGTTGAGAGGCGTGCTGGTGCTGTTCAAGTCTCGCCACAACTGTTGCTGGGAACCACTCGAAGCCATGCTTCCGACGCCGCCAACGCCGCTTCCTTTGCCAGCTGTTTGTGGCCCCAAACCTACCTCCGCCGAGCGATGTTTGACCGGCCGTGCCTGCCCGGGGTACAAACGCATGCCCGAGCCAGGACCCTGCTGGTGAGGAAGGGGGGACGAAGAAAGGAGGTCGGCGGCAGGAGACAGGCCAGGGGGGGTGTCCTGCTCCATGTCGCTAGGCGTGCTGTTCTGGCGCGCGTGTTGCCTGGTCAGCGTCGCCGTCAGGTGGTGCTGGCTCTGCTGCTGGGGAGGGAGCGGCTGCTGCAGGGGACGCTGTTTATGCTGTTGGCTAATAGTGAAGTTGGGAGGAGGTAAAAGGACGTCTGTGTCAGGATTAGGTGAGGGGGTCAGCACTGACGGGGTCAGCATATACTTACTGCTGGAGTCCCGGTAAGCAAGGGTTGACAAGAAAGAGAGGCACTTTAGTGGGATGAAGACTGTCGCACTTCTATGAAGACACTCTACCTAATTATTAAACGATAATACGGGGATTTTACACAGGTATTTGAGAAACAATATAAATATAACTAACAAATTCATTTCAAATACATACGTCCTTGCAAGATTTTACTAAACTTGGAAAATAGGCCTAGCTACTTCTAGAATATCACTGGAACCCAGAAGAAAATAATTCAACAACATTTGATAAACTATTCAAGTTTAATACAACCAATAAGAACAAGAAACATGGAATATTTTCAAACTTTGCTCTCCTTCCATGAGACCGAGTTGCAAGAAGTGGACTATCATTTCGGTTATCATGTTGGGAACAGCAACCTTCCGATCAAATAAGAATGATGGCACTAAAAGAGATCACAAGAAGACGATTTAAACATTGGCAAATACATTTCAATGCTCAGGACGTCCTATTCGTTGGTGGCAAATGGGAGTCACTGTTGTGCCTTGATCATCTAAGCACAAAAATGATAGCGCGCACTTCCTGTATGAGGGAATATTTGCCGCAATGCCGTGGATGTAACCTGCTCATGTACCACACCATTCTACTAATTAGAAATAGGCAGTCCAAGAAAAATGAAACATCAGTCAACATCCAAATTACAACATTGTTATTTAACTTCAACATCCTACATAGTAGGAAACTTCCACACAAGTTCTCGTTTTCTAGTTCTATTCGACCTATTTGACCTACTGCCAAACGAGGCTTAGTCTCAAAACTGTCGAATATCAAAGAAAAACAATTCATCTAAGGGGATAAACGCACGCAGATTAGCGTGATGGAAATTTCTAGCGCGTTGGAATCATGCTCGACCATATCAGCAACATCTGTTGGGGCACCGCAAGCGTTACATTTGAAAGGAAGGAAGAATAATCAATACATTACAATACAAATTATTATTTTTTCAATTACTTTTTGAGGTCTGTAATATATTATGTTTACACGCTGAAACCTGTTTGTAATCTGCCGACATTTTAATATGTTGTATGCAACAAGCAGCTCTAATGTCAACAAAAATATTAAATATGGTATGTACCGCAGGATTGAATAAGTCAACGGGAACGAAGTCGAAATTAAAATAATTGACATTGATAGATTAAAAATATATATATATATATTGGCTGGCAATCTCATACTGGATTAGATTAGAGTGCCAAGGCTTCCTAGGCAATCTTTTACAAATATCTACACTAAATATGATCAAGTAAAATCAATAGAAATAGAAATGTTAAGTCAAATATTCTGGAGAAACAAATTATTATAAGTAATTTAAACATCTACTATTCACCAAGAACACAATTATTAAGAAGGAAAATTTCTTCAACAACAAATCGTATAAGCAATAGCAGAAAATTTCGACAATTTAGCAATAAAGTAATTAGGGCAATTGCCCACTCAGGATAAACCATCAAAAAATTAAATAAATGTGTAATAATATGAAAGCAACATCAACTTGAATCAGAAATATGGTCGGAACGATCTTCCTATCCATGCTACAGAACAGCACCCACTCATCCCAATCAATAATGAAACATGGTCGGGACGATCTTCCTATCCATGCTACAGTACAGCACCCACTCGTCCCAATCAATAATTGAATCGATGCTATTAAATTAATTAAGTCATTCAGAACTGTGGAGAAACTGCACAATTTACATTCAAAATATTTCAATAAATAAGATTTAGAAGAGATCAGCATTATTCTCTATTTACTATCATTGCAATGTTATTTACTAACATTGCAATCATTCAAACATCGCAACTCCCGAAAATATATTTTGTATTAGTTGAAGATTGCTACAATCCTGTTCTGTTATAGTTTTCTTATCAAATTAACTAGACACTACTGACTAGGTAAACATTTCATGTCGCAGTAGCTATACAAAATAACCATTGCCTGCTAGCAGCTAGTATAGGCTTAATACAGAGAAACGATTCCATACTAAAACGATTCGAATTAACCAAATCACAAACCGATCAGCACGTTCTGGGCTACAAAAGTGCAAATACATATGAAAATATTAGTAGCTACCATAAGAGAAAACCTTTAGTAACGCATTACTGAAATTATTTAGGCCTTGGTACCAAGTAGTAGTAGTTGCTTCTTCTGTGTTCCACCGGCCTTGGTACCAAGCCCAATGGCTTCACGGGAGTTAGGTGCTTGTATCAAGTCCATAAAATAGCTTCATGAGAGCAGCCAACGGCCAACATTGTTTGTTTCCAAATTGTGTTCGTAGCAACAACAGCTCTTAACACAGTACAATATCCAGTCTAAACCCTTGAACGAGCAAGCAAAGGGAAGTTCCATAAGACATCACGCACTCGAGCCTTAGACGCTGCTACTGGGCATAACTTAATGAATGACAAAGACATGAGACTGCAAACCATTTATGACATTCAATATCAAAGATCATGAAAATCATAATAGTTTTATGATCCATATTTTTTCTGTGAATGCATGGATAGTGAAAAAATCAATTACAATACTCGTAGAGTCGGAAGGAGCAAGCTTATTTCAGCTATAGGCTGGAGAGCGTTCACCAAAAAAGGGTCACCTTGAAATTGTTGACGCTCAGTGCCTTACAGTGGTGCGTAACATGTTGCAAGGGTGCAGCTAGCAGAGCGCACGGGCTCAGAAATAACCCCGTAACATTCAAACCGTGTGCAATGCGTTCAAATTCTGCATTTCAATGAGCAACAATGGGCAAGAGTCCAGCTAAGAGCGTCAGGTCTCATTTATACCCCCCCCTCCTTCAATATAAAGACGTACAGATACAGACACGAGGCCGAATCTCTTAAGAAGAATGGTGGCCGATGGCAAAACGAACCTCACACTCCTCTCATATACTCACACTGAAACAATATGAACCCTGATATTTGCACTAAAGGGTCCGGCCCGAAGATACCGCAACACACACTCAAGGTCAAGAGTGCGGTCCGAGGTCAGTGTCAGCAGCAGGGCCCGACAGTGTAATTGTTTTACCTTTGCTACATCATAGTAACAAGCCTATAAGGTTTTCTCCACTTTCATTTCTACCGGGAACGCCATACCTCACCAGCACATTCTCCACCACTACATCTCAAACTCTCGCATTTAGTTCACTCAGTACAACAACGTTATATTGACCTCCAAAACTCTCAGGTTCAGTCACTCGTTTTGCTATAAAGACGTGTGTATTGGTATTCTTCTCACAATGCTAATTGAGCAGTTAGGCTATTTCAACAGCATACATATGTATTGCGCGGTCTCGTCATTGGCCTTTGAACGGGATAGTTTGTAGACGTGACAACGCTGACCATGGGAAGGTGAATAACAAGATGAACGCTTCTGATGCACGTTTTGCTCTTTTACATTAGCGATACAACAGTTAGCTAACAGTCTTGTAGGCCGTTATCTGTACACTATCCTAACGGTATGCACCTCATAACAGTACACCGTAGTGCGGGTTCAGAGACATGCCTCCAGCTGTATTCCAAGGCAACTTCAATGACACGGAAGAGTGAACGCAAACAACTCGGTTAATCATGGGATTGAGTAGCTGGAAGCCACCACATGATCACCATGTTGACTAACGGCACGAGAAAATGCAACAACCCGCTTATCTATTGGCTCCATGACTAGCCGAACTAAAAACCGCACTCTTCAAACAAAATATACATCGTCATGACAGTTTACTGATGAAAATGATACCTCGTTAACTGATGATGACTAAGCTTAATGAACGTATTTGAAGATGATTTCATAAAATCTTTAGTCTGACGACACCCATTTATTACTTAGAAGAGATCTGAGGAGAAAAAAAAAGAAATATGTCAATGAAACAAAAAGACTAATAAATCTATATCATAAAAAGAACCGTGTTTCCATGTCCGCCCATCTTGCTAAAAAAAAATCAAATCATAAATATAAAATTAGAGTCATAAATACGGAACTATAGGCAAATAGGGGAATTTCACCGATTAAAATAAATTTTCAAAAGGCAACAAATAACTGGTATAGCGAAAACAACAAAATAAGTAGGCAGGTTATCGCCAATTTTTACATGATAGGACTATTTCACTAAACTGCTGGAGCTAAAGAGAATCAGGAGGTAACGCTGTATTTTACAGCAACTCCTTGGATGGATCATATGATCCTTGGTCAACACAAAAACGACCGGCAAGCATGGAACCCTTTGTGAATGGTACTCAAGATATTTCAAACAAAGTTTATGCAGGGTGATGGAAAACGAGGTAAAAACTTCAACAGTAGGTACAAGTTTCTAAAATAAACACTTATTCACGATAACCAAAAAAACTCTAAGCTACCTAGTTTTACAGATGCTGAGGTGCCAAGTAACTGAGATTAAATCTTTAAATCTGACAATCCAAATTGTAAATAAGATTTAACCTTTAAATCTGTCAACATCGTATTTTTGGAGATTGTGCATCAGTTCACTCCGTGGCACCGCGTAGACAACATTGCTCGTTTGTCAAATGAAGATATGGAGGATATGCATCTGACATATGGTGCAGTGATGGTAATGCAAGACGGGCAGTTAAATTAAACCAGAGCGTTTTCCCACCATTCGGCGTAGGTGCCAGACTTGCATTGACGTAGGAGGGCGACCTTTTGAGCCGCTTCTGTTAAGTTTGGTAAATAATACTCAGCATCGCTAATAATAGTTTGATTTTCCTTTCTTACATTCAAGAGACACGGAAAGGTAAGTTGCAACTTTACACACCGGTATCTGGAAACCCAAGTAATTTAGAGTTTTTTGATAATCGTGAATAAGTATTTATTTTGGGTGCTTCAACCTACTGTCCGAGCTTGTACTTCTCATTTTTCAACACCCTGGGTAGAACAACAATGAACAAAGCTAGCTTTAAAGTCCATGTTGCTACTATATACATGTAGCAGGTTTCAACATTTTCAAAAAATCACAATCCGTCACCATTGATTTAATGATAAGCGTTATTTTTCATTTCCAAGGTTTTATCCCTAATACGCCTGACAACTGGTCTAGTATGATATTCACAATATGGCTGCTAACTGGTATTCACGATACACCTGCCAATTGGACTAGAATGGTATCCACGATACACATACCAATGGGACTAGGATGGTATTCACGATACACCTGCCAAAGGGACTAAGATGGTATTCACAATACACCCGCCAACAATATTAAGAGGGTATTCACGAGATACTGCCACAGGGCATTCACAATACACCTGCCCACTAGACGAAGAAGGTATTCACGATAAGCCTTCAAACTGTACTCGGGTAGAAATCACGTCATGACCCAAGAAAACCAAACCCCGGCCGCTACCAGCACTGCCCACACCCGCGCAAAGCACTCACTTGTTGTGGGTGTCGTAGAGCACATGTTTCTGGATGTAGTCAATGACGGGGTCCTGCAGCAGGTACTTGACACTCTCGCCTCTCTTGAGCCCGCGCCGCACCTTTGACGAGCTCACCTCGTTGCAGATCCACTCCGTCACGATCTGGATATTGCGCTGACAAAACAAGCGACCGCTCGTGAGTGAATTGTTTGACAAGAAGATTCTACGTACATTTTCAATCCCTCATAAAGCAAGAGACGAGCGTCTTCGAAAACTTCATTTCAGCTCCAATGGCGTGACAGTGTGAAGCCAACTGTTACGCGTCCTAAAAAGTGAAACCTTTGTTAAGGTCAAATGTTTTTGTAGCAGACTGTAGCAATGGCTGATATGCATCCATCAACACCGCCACGAAACATTTCATCCTTTGTCACAGTCACGAAACACTTCACCACAGTACCCAACCACGCAGACACACAACATGTACCCGCCGGGTTTGTCCGTGGCTTCAATCCATCTTTCTCGGCCAACATTAGGCGGAAAATTCAGCAGCGAAACCACCTCCGTAATTTACCCTCCATCAACAACCGAAGCAATCAGATTCACGACCTCACAATAGTCACACGACAACAGGATTAATGTGTCCACAAGCAAGTCATACCTCACATTATTGACACCGAATAACAGTGAACACCGCATCCACCCTCCTGTCACGTTCAACAACACCCCTATACCCCGCAGTCCAACTACAACTATCCTTGGAGTAATTTATGACACGGGGATGACATTCAAGCCTCACACAAATAACATCGTCAAAGCCAGACCCAAACTGAATGTCTCTGGCCCTCACCACAACCACTTACGGCCAAGGGATCAATTACAACACTTTACAAATAATTCATCAGGCCCATAATCTCCTACACAAACACCGCCTGGTCCTCCGACCTTGCACCCACA
>SDVV010035270.1:0-11082 GCA_016164225.1 Gammarus roeselii
CTCTGAGTTCGCTACTCCAACTTCACTGCCTAGGTGCACTCTAAGTTCATTACTCCAACTTCACTGCCTTGGTGCACTCTAAGTTCGTTACTCCAACTTCACTGCCTTGGTGCACTCTAAGTTCGTTTCTCCAACTTCACTGCCTTGGTGCACTCTAAGTTCTCTACTCCAACTTCACTGTTTTGGTGCACTCTAAGTTCGTTACTCCAATTTCACTGCCTTGGTGCACTCTAAGTTCGTTACTCCAACTTCACTGCCTTGGTTGGTGCACTCTAAGTTCGCTACTCCAACTTCACTGCTTGTTCATTACTCCAACTTCACTGCCTTGGTGCACTCTAAGTTCGTTACTCTAACTTTACTGCCTTGGTGCATTCTAAGTTCGTTACTCCAACTTCACTGCCTTGGTGCACTCTAAGTTCGCTACTCCAACTTCACTGCCTTGGTGCACTCTAAGTTCGTTACTCCAACTTCACTGCCTTGGTGCACTCTAAGTTCGTTTCTCCAACTTCACTGCCTTGATGCACTCTAAGTTCGCTACTCCAACTTCACTGCCTTGGTGCACTCTAAGTTCGTTACTCTAAAGTTCGTTAGTACGATGAGTGTTGACATCGATCTTTATATCTTTCGTATCCAATAAAACGTTCAGGTCTGTCTTCATGTCCGAATATTTCCTGAAACGTTCCAATTTCCTAATATTAAAAGAACGTTCTGGCTTACATTTAATTTCTTATCAACCAGGTAACGTTCTGATTTGCCGTCATGTCCCATAATTCCAAGGAACGTTCTAGTCTACCTTCATTTACCATCACACCAAGCTATTTTCTGGTCTGAATGCATGTCGCGTTATTCCATGCAACGTTCTGGTACACCTTCATGTCCTATTAGTTCAATTGGATTTCTGGTCAGCATCCACGTCCTATTACACACAGGAACGTTCTGCTCTGGCTTCATGTGCCATAATCCAAGAAGCGTTCCTGTCTTCCTCAATGCTCCGTTATGTATCCCAAGGAATTTTCTGGTCTTCCTTCATGCCCCATAATTCACAGGAACGTTCTGGTCTCCGTTTATGTCCTATTATGTATAGGGACGGTCGGGTCTACCTCACGTCGCATATACACAAGAAACGTTCGGGTCTGCGTTCATGTCGCATTATTTTAACTAGCATTCTGATCTTCTTCCATGTCGTAATATCACAAGGAAGATTTTGGTCTGCCTTCATGTCCCATTAATCCTAGGAACGTTCTGGTCTGCCTTCATGCATCATTATTCGAAGAAACGTTCTAGTCTGCCTTCATGCATCATTGTTCAAAGGAACGTTCTAGTCTGCCTCCATGCATCATTATTCAAAGGAATGATCTGGTCTGCCTTCATGCATCATTATTCAAATGAAAGTTTTGGTAGTCTGCCTTCATGCATCATTATTCAAAGGAACGTTCTGGTCTGCCTTCATACATCATTATTCAAAGGAACCTTCTAGTCTGCCTTCATGCATCTTTATTCAAAGGAACGTTCTGGTCTGCCTTCATCATTATTCAAAGGAACCTTCTAGTCTGCCTTCATGCATCATTATTCAAAGGAACGATCTGGTCTGCTTTCATGCATCATCATTCAAAGAAACGTTCTGGTCTGCCTTCATGCATCATTATTCAAAGGAACGTTCTGGTCTGCCTTCATGCATCATTATTCAAAGGAACGTTCTAGTCTGCCTCCATGCATCATTATTCATAGGAACGTTCTGGTCTGACTTCATGCAGCATTATTCATAGGAACGTTCTGGTCTGCCTTCATGCATCGCTATTCAAATGAACGTTCTAGTCTGTCTTCATACATAATTATTTAAAGGAACGTTCTGGTCTGTCTTCATACATCATTATTCAAAGGAACGTTCCAGTCTGCCTTCATGCATCATTATTCAAAGAAACTTTCTGGTCTGCCTTCATACATAATTATCAAAAGGAACCTGCTAGTCAGCCTTCATGCAACATAATTCAAAGGACCGTTCTGGCCTGTCTTCGTACATCATTATTCATGTGAAACTTCTGGTCTAGTGATGGGCAAGATTTTCCCATCCGCGGAACATCCGCAAACGTTTAAGACAGATCCGCATTTTTTATTTTCATCCTGCCCCGTCTGCAATCTCATATGTTGGATGCGGATGTATTAAGGCTGCGCTGTGCAAGAAAAAAAAAAAGAAACATCTCACTAACGACGCCCATAGTGCATTAACTCTAGGGACATACTTAGCGCGTGCATGCCCAACTGATCGTTATTTTTAACCCAGAGTAACATCTCACTAACGACGCCTATAGTGCATTAACTCTAGGGACATACTTATCGCGTGCATGCCCAACTGATCGTTATTTTTAACCCAGAGTAACATCTCACTAACGACGCCCATAATGCATTAACTCTAGGGACACACTTAGCGCGTGCATGCCCAACTGATCGTTATTTTTTTATTATTTAATGATAGATTGTCAACAACACTTTCTTTGGCCAAGACGAAGACCAAGATAAGATCTGTTTGGGGAAGGGGTTCTGACGGTCAAGACTGATATAAGTAGTGTGACCATAGAGGTCGCATCCAAGGTCACTTCCGTGACAGTCTTAATGGCGATCGACTTGGAGTTATTTGAATTGGAAGCGAAATAAATTATCTATCGTTACCGATTTTTGTGAATATATTTATACAAGCATATTAATTGAAGTAATTGAGCAGTGTCACTTTCTAACTATATAATGCTCCTATCAAAACATGGTACTACCTATTCCGAATTATGAAAGAAGCTTTAACTGAATAGTTCTGAAAAGGATTGCGCAGCAAAAACGATTGACAAAAACCCTGCACAGTTCGTATTGAACTTGTTTGAGCCAATATTCTTTATATCTCCTCGTTGTTTGTTTATTAATGTAATTCGCGCTACAAACCATTGTCACTCTAATCAATGGATGTTAGAATTGTATAAGGCGAACTAATAGGCTTACTGGTCCTTGTAAATGTTTGCTGTCGGCAAGACATCTTTATTAGCAAGGGGAATGTGTTACTATGGCACATGCTAGTCTCAAAATTGAAGTTATTTCGATAACAAGTGATTTTCGAGGAGATCATCCACACGTACATAAGTTCTTTGAAGTTAAGATCTAGCTTACAGGTATATCTGTGATTTTCAGACGACACATCTGCAGCCAGCTGACTCGTTAGCTAAAAAAGAATATAAGTTCTTAGTAACAACATTTGGTGTGTGACTACGTGCGTTTGGGTGTAATTGAGACATAGATATGTGAGGACAACAAGGAGTCAGAGCGGGAGAAAGTTTTGGTTTGTCTATTTTCTAATGAGGGAAAAAATATTACTCCAACCAAAATTCCCAAAATTAAAAAAATATATATATTGAATGCAAAATACACGCTTGAAATATATCCGAGATTAAATTGCATAATATCGGTAAAGAGCTTCTCACGTTATTGGTCTATATTGCTCAATCCGACTACGGTTGGTTCATTACTATTCTGGTCTGCCTTTATGACACATGAATCTAATGCCCGGTCTGGTCTGCCTTCATATCCACTTGTTCCAAGGAACATTCTGGTCTGCCTTCATATCCCATGGGAACGTACTGGTCTGCCTTCATGTCCCATATAAACGTTCTGGTCTGCCTTCATGTCCTATTGTTCCAAGGAATGTTCTGATCTGCCTCCATGACCCATAAATCCAAGGATGTCTCATTATTCTAACTAACATTCTGGTTTGGCTCAATTTCCCAGTATTCCAAGGGTCGTGATGGTCTGCCTTCCGTGATCTAGCATCACACAAGTCAGCCCCCGTCGTTCTCTGCCTTCTCTCAACAAACAACCTCTCTGAAAAGCTCTGCATAGATCTTGCCGCCCTTGTTCCCTCACATGGCACCCTTCCCAACCAGCCCCTTCTTTCTTCCCCCTACCCCGCGATCTTCTCAATGGAGGCCGAGTATACGTGTACAATAACAGACGGGAGCAGGTGGGAGTTACAGAGGGGGGTGGAGTTAAGGGGGTGCCACCTGCCCCCCGCCGATCGATGTTATGCACGTCGCTGCCTCAAGCTTGTGTCGTCTCGCCTCGGCTCTTCTGACCGGCCCACGGCCCCTGAAACTGTTCGTCATGGCCAGTTAAAGTCGTTGTTTCACTTTGCTGATCACTTCAGGTATTCTGTTACGTGTTTAAAGTTCGTCAGAAGGGGTTCCTTCTGGGACACCGGGATGAAACACCTTAGCTGGCGAGCCATTTACAATATCGACTTAAACTTGGCCAGGGGAGGGCAGTGGGTGATGAGCCTTCATTAAGAACTGTCATTAGTAATCATAGGCCAGTTAGAGATATTCCTATTCACTCTTTTTAAGGCTTTATATGGTGGTGTGTATGGCTGATCCTATTCACTGTTTTTAAGGCATTATATGGTGGTGTGTATGGCTTCTACTCCTAATATGTAATAACTGTTATTTTTGTCACCCAATCACTAAGGTTCTTTCCATGTATTCATTTATGGTCCTTGCGCCGCTGTTTTAGTGTATAATTTAGATTTAGATACCCAATTACATTTTATAACATCCAATTTATTATTAAATCGATTTAAGACAGCTCCACTGACTTTTCTATGTCTCCCAGCCGTAGCGAGAAGACTTATTGTTTGACACACTGCCGTTGTTGTTTGAGCAGAACATTATTCGAAAGGATTTCGGACGGACTCCAAAAAAGTCCGTTGTAACGCTCGTAAAAAAAACAGAATTCCTGCAAAATTTTCATGACATGCAAAACAAAATTTAAAAGCTCTTGGGGGTACTACAAAACCACGAAGAGTTTCCTTCGAATTTCCTGAATAAATTTTGTTAAATTGTTTTTTCCCAGAAACCATTTCTTTCCTAGATTGAGTAACTCGCAACGCAACAGTAGGAAAGTATTGCAGAGTACACAAATTCGACGAAGAGTTTTCTTGAAATTCGACTAACGAAAGTCGTCCCTTGGCCTTGGGAAGGTGCCGTTTGCGTAGAAATTTGACTATTCCCTGGTTTCTGATCGGGGTAACTGGTGACACATTTGTGCGCATGACACACAGTGCTGTGGCCAAGGGTGTCACACTGGCCACGGAGCGTCGCGGCTGTGCCCTATATGTCACGGTAACGTCAGAAGCGTCACACTGATACTTTATGAGTCGTGCTGACTCAAGGAAGTTGATCCAGGTATACCTATTTTTACGTGGACAAAAGCTAATCTGCGATTGCATTGAACACAAGTAGACAGACAATTTACTCATTATTACTACTGCCTGTGATGAAAGCTTAAGAGTGTTTGCGACTGTGCGTACTATGCAGAGTGTAGCGGATAAGGCCACTTATAGATGTTGGTAAACAAAGCTATGCAAATTTGTTGCTGTAGGTAGTATCGAAGAATCTCATGAGGATGTTTTGCGGCAGCGATAGACTGTGCTTTTAATTCAGCACATGTGCGAGATGTGGATGTGTGAAGAAAACAAGTGCACATTTGTTGCTACAACAGTTTGATGCATTTGGCCACACTGAACAGTTTCCAGTGTAACTTACGTCGCTGTTGGTCTGAGTCACTTGACCTGCTGCGCTGGTTTCATCAGTCCACTGAGCTTCTCATGAGTTGGTATGTAACGCGAGGGTATGTTCGTGATTGATGAAGGAAACCGGTGAAATAGACTTAAGTCGTTTGGAGGACATCCTTTTCTAAAAGATGCAGAGACAGACGCAAGGCCGAATCCCCTGGCCGCCGGCTCTCCTCTTATGCACTGACACACATGCATACCGAAACTTTGTCCTTTAGCCCAAAAGGGTCCAGACAAGACCTTGAACCCACACTTTGGGTCAAGAATAAGTGCTAATATCGGTATCAGCAGCAGGGCTCGACAGCTTTCTCTGTTGACCCATGCTGCGTCTCTTTTGCCGAGACCTCCACGACCACCATCCGTCCCATTGATCATCGAGACGTAAAAACCGGCAAAGCGCATCGTGGCTGTGTTAAAATTCTTCCATTCACAATCATTCTCTACTCTCGCCTATCCAGGGCGAGCTCTATCCCGACCTCCACACTGATGTCTCCATCAACCCACACTTCGGTCTTTTTCTAAGCCTACGTTCAATCAACTTCGCTTTTGTCACCCTTTTCATCAATCTCATATCATCCGCACGCACACCGTGTGTACAAGTCAACTAAGGACTGTCCTCAAACTTCGTCTCTATCCCCGTTCTAATTCATACAACGTCATTAATAATCCTATACCTCACGTCACTCCAGACAGAACACTCGAACATTTATTCTCGAAAACTGTCAACCATCGATTCTCTTCCGTCTTCGCCCTCCGCGTCTCAGCTTCGCAGAGCAGAGTTGAGATAACTACCCGCTCATACAACTTTCATTTTGCTCTTAAACTCATTTTCCTACAGCTCATTACACTTTCCACGGCCTCTAGCGTTCTACACCCTTCCTTCACCCCCGATTTCCCCTCAGTCCTGACTAGTCTAGTCTCCTCCACATGAGAGCCCAGGTGCCAGCGCTCTCATTTCGCTCTCATCCTCATTCATTGAACATCTCATTGCTTTACTTTTCCCACATCAACTCACAGCTCCTTCTATCACGAACTACCAAACTCCAAAACCAGCCTACACAACACCTCCGAATCTGGCACTGTTCTACTGCTGATCTAGAAACTCTGAACAGTTCTCAATAAATCTCCGCCTACTACATGAAAAAGCAACACCCCCACAACGCCTCCCGGTTGATCTTATCGTAGGCAAGGTTGACCTTATCGCAAAGTATTTCTCAGAGACTATCTCACCCGCGCGATAAAAGGACGGAGCTACACCGAAGGCAGCAGAGCGCTCGAAAGTAAGTAACATCAATAATGTAATGATACGATAGTTAGTTGTATAGTCACGACAAAATGATGCTATCTAAAGAGAATCAAATGTGCCGCAGTATCTAATCCTCTTGATTAGTACCTCTTTCTAGGTACTGACCTTGAAAATTCTTGTTCACAAAACCGACATCGGGGCACCACCACCCAAAGCAACAATTAGCCTCTTTGTCATCCTTAATATTCAACAACTCGAAATTTTCAGCCAACCTCTTTAACAAACGGCCATTCTAGAACAGCTGCCGACAACTTACATCTTTCACCATTTTTCCCTCCCCGCCTTCCCTTTCTCACCTTTATCACATATTTTCTCGAATATCTTATTTTTTTCGCCTAATTTTCGTTCAGCCACCTACCCCACCTAGCAACAGTGTCCATCTTTGCTCCTCTCACCACACGTTTCCCCCCTTTAATCATCACTCTATAGTTGACCTCGCCTGCAACCACTCTTCAAAAAAATCTGGTACCAAAAATGCGAACAATCTTCGATTACGGAACCGTTAAAAGAGTTATGTATGTTAGCGTCTTCAAAGAGAGTTCTCTCCCCAGTATCAGTTATTGAATAAATCAGCCTAACTATTTGGTCATCAACACAAAGTCGACTCTCCCTGCTGGGTTCATCGGCTTCAAGACAATCCCTTCACTTGACGTCAAGTCCGCACTTGAACCTGTCGGGGCCAGACTTTAACGGTGCTTCTCCCCTTCCCTACCCCACACCCTCTTTTGTCCTCCCCCTGACCTGTGGGGAGGACAATTCCTCATCAGCGCCAAATTCCGCAAAGCGTCCAACCTCAAGTCAATTCAAACACCTTTTCTCTTCCTTACCCCGCTCCCTCTCACCTACCCCTCCCTCTCTCACCCACCCCTCCCTTAATAGTACCATTCCGTCTGTATATGAGCATCCCAACTGACATAGGCCCATCCACACATCAGCATCTTTTGACACATGTATGTGGCGGATGATATGTATTAAAACTGCCCATATACTGTGATGGACTCTGTATTGTCACTTAATCCGACCTGATGACCCCCGCTTATCATTCCATGCACTACAGATTGATTGCGCATTTTATTGATTTTATTGTTCAATAGGCCTTCTACGCGTATGGTGAATATGTATGTATGGTTTTATACGTGATGTAGATACATATGTTTCTTCGTGCATAAGGTGTGTACTCTGTTACAGTGCAACAACAATACCACACCGGTTTGTGTATGAATGCATTTTTTTCTTATTTGTTTGCCATGCCAGTGGTTCTCAAACTAACATAGGCCCATCCGTACCGTCGCATTCTTTTCTACTCAATTAATTAGGCTGTGGGTCTGAAATAAGAATTCATACTAATTATCAAGCAAAAAATTCAATGTCAAATAGGAACACCTTATTTCATCAGGATATAATGCAAACTTATTGTGCACCTCAAACCTACCATGATAGCTCTTTCGTCGTGACAAGTTACAGAGAGCTTATTGTTCCACGAGAATAACACACCACTCGTGCACGAGGAAACTTTTTTATTTCATATTATATTAATGATATTTTCTATGTTTTTTGTTTTAGTCTTGTCAATGACTTTCTGTCTCACATAGACCCACTCATACCGTCGCATTCTTTGCTACCCAATGAATTAGGCTGTACACTTGAATTAGCATTTCTCACTATAACTAACTGTCAGGTAAACGATCCCAATGTCAGATCGCAACACCTCATGTCAACAGGATACAGTGCATACTTATTGTGTACATTAAGACTTAACCCTGACAGCTTTCTCGTAGTGACATGTCTCGGCAGGAGTCTTGTTCGTATGTTCAGCTAGGAAAGTAAATGCCTCCACACCGCTCGCACGCAGCTCCAATTACTGTTACATGTTCTTAGCTTGTCATTTTGCCTATTTTAGATTTACTATGTATAAATTGATTGTTAAAAAGAACATACTATCTATGTACGAAAAAACTAATTTATTCATATTTTCCATTTATTTAATCCTCTCTCTTACCCTCGCTTACCCCAACCCTCCCCCCTCACATCCCGCTACTCCTGAACGGACGAGGGTCCCTGCTCAGCAATCCACACGAATGCTTGCCATTCATTAGACACGAACGTCGATAACGTCGCGTTCCAAATCAGTGCACGTAAATGTTGACGTGTTTCACGTCAGCGCACGTCAATGATAGCTTGTGCACGTCCATAATGACGTGCTCCACTTCAACGCACTTCGATGATGATTTCGGGTTCCATGTCAGATCATTTTGATAATGACGTGCTACTCTTTAGCGCCCATTAAATATGACGTGTCTCACGTCATCGCATGTCGATGCTGACCTGTTCCACGTCAGCGTACGTCAAAAACTACATATTCCACGACAGTGTTTGTCGAATTTGACGAGCTGCACGTCAGTGCACGTCGATGATAACGTGGTCTACGTCCGCGCTGGCCAATAATTACGGGCTTCACGTGAGCGCACACCGGTAATGAGGGCTTCACTTCAGCGTATGTCAATGATGACGGGGCCTACGTCAGTGCTCGTCAATAATGACATTCTCCACAGCCTCGCCCGCCGATAACGACGTGTTCAACGTCACCATCTTGTGGTTGTCGTAGGTCGTCGCGGTCGCAAAAGGTTCAAGTTTCGACAACAGTTCACTCCATTTAACAATTGATGCAACTCTTTTAGTGACATCTAGTGCACGACGACCGAAGCTGAGAGCTCAGGTTGAGAGGATGCTGATATCGGGGCAGTATTGAATCATTTATGAGAAGGAAGAAGAAAGAGTGACTGTGCAATTTGTACGTAGATGTAATACTGTTTTTGTATGACGACAGTGCTGTTTCCATGGGATGTAATAGTTCTTAGCAACACAACGAGAGCCAAGGACTTTTTGCTGGGAAGTAATTGCCCGAATTCTCCTTTAGAAGGGTATGCGGTCGCTGGGGACAGCTGGGAATGTATATGATTGTACGGTATTTTTTTTGCAGTGTTGTGAGAGTGCGGGCACGCCAACGCCCACCATAACCTTATGAACTTGATCACCTTACGCCTCCCAATGATGACACTGATGACGCCTGTAACTCTGATGCCCTCCATGTCCCTGATGACCTCCGTGACCCTGACACACTAAGTGTTCCTATGACCTCCGTGACCTGACACACTAAGTGTTCTTGATGACCTCCATGACTCTGACGCCCTACATGTCCCTGATGACCTCCGTGACCCTGACACACTAAGTGTTCCTGATGACCTCTATGACTCTGACACCCTACATGTCCCTGATGGCCTCCGTGACCCTGATACTCTAAATGTTCCTGATGACCTCCATGACTCTGACGCCCTCCATGGTCCTGATGACCTCCGTGAACCATGACACCCTGAATATTTCTGATGACCTCCATGACTCTGAAGCCCTCCATGTTCCTAATGACCTCGTGATCCTGACGGCCTCGATGCCGCCAATGACCTCCGTGAACCTGACGCCCTATTTAACCCTAGCGCCCTCCATGACCTTGACCTCCTGCATGACCCAAATGACTGCCGTGACCCTGATGTTCTCCGTGACCCTGTCAACTTCCATGACTCTTACAACGTCAATGAACAGGACGACCTCAACGAAATGAACCACCTCAATGACGGTGTAGACGTTAATGACCCTAATGATCTCAATGACGGTATAGACGTTAATGACCCTAATGACCTCAATGACGGTGTAGACGTTAATGACCCTAATGAGCTCAATGACTCTGACGACCTTATGGAAATTGACAAACTCACTCACTCTGATCATCTAATTAATCCCGACTAGCTGCGTCAGCGTAGTGGAGCGACGAGGTAATATAAGAAACAAAGTACGAAACGACTTCATGAGCATTGCACCTGCAAGTCGAAAAACGTGTGAATTTCCTTGGATTTTTCTACCTTTCGTAACAAAAGTTCTGTACTTGATTAATAGACGCACTAATAAAAACGAACACTAATTAACAACAATCAGATGCGCTTGCATCCTACAGTCGTCAATACTCAGATGCGCTTCCATCCTACAGTCGTCAGTACTCAGATGCGCTTGCATCCTACAGTCGTCAATACTCAGATGCGCTTCCATCCTACAGTCGTCAATACTCAGATGCGCTTGCATCCTACAGTCGTCAATACTCAGATGCGCTTGCATCCTACAGTCG
>SDVV010035271.1:0-11082 GCA_016164225.1 Gammarus roeselii
TCACTGTGAAACATTTCAAAATGCACGTCACCATCAGTACAACAGCATCTTGTTCGTCTTAGACACGTCACCGTGAAACATTTCAGATTGCACGCCTCCATTAGTACAACAAAATCTTGCCACTCCAAGAAACGTCACTGTGATTTTTTTTAAATGCACGCCACCGTTAGTACAACAGCATCTTGCTACTTTATGACACATCACTGTAGAACATTTCAAAATTTACGCCACCATTATTACAACAGCGTCTTGCCACTCTAAGACACGTAACTGAGAATTAATTCAAAACGCACGCCACCATTAGTAGAACAGCATCTCTTGCTTCGCTAAGACACGTCACTGTGAAATATTTCAGAATGCAGGCCACCATTAGTGCAACAGCATTTTGCCACTCTGAGACACGTCACAGTGAATCAATTCAAAACACACGCCATCATTAGTACAACAGCATCTTGCCACTCTAGGACACGTCACTGTGAAAAATTTCAAAATGCACGCCACCATTAGTACAACAGCATCTTGCCACTCTAAGACACGTCCCTCTGAAACATTTCAAAATGCACGCCACCATCAGTACAACAGCATCTTGCTCCTCTAAGACACGTAAGTGTGAAACATTTCAAAATGCATGTCACCATCAGTACAACAGCATCTTATTCCTCTAGGACACGTCACTGTGAAACATTTCAAAATGTACGCCCCCATTAGTACAACAAAATCTTGCCACTCCATGACACGTCACAGTGAAACATTTTAAAATGCACGCCACCATTAGTACAACAGCATTTTGCTACTCTGTGACACGTCACTGTGGAACATTTCAAAATGCACGCCACCATTACTACAACAGCATCTTGCTTCGCTAGGACACGTCACTGTGAAATATTTCATAAGGCACGCCAGCATTAGTGCAACAGCATCTTGCCACTCTAAAACACATCACTGTGAAACATTTCAAAATGCACGCCACCATCAGTACAACAGCATCTTGCTCCTCTAAGACACGTCACTGTGAAACATTTCAAAATGCATGTCACCATCAGTTCCACAGCATCTTGTTCCTCTATGACACGTCACTGTGAAACATTTCAAAACGCAGGACACCATTATTACAACAGCATCTTGCCACTCTACGACACGTCACTGTGAAACATTTCAAAACGCACGCCATCATTAGTACAACAGCATATGGCCACTCTAGGACACGTCACTGTGAAAAATTTCATAATTCACGCATCCATTAGTACAACTGCATCTTACCACTCTAAGACACGTCACTGTGAAACATTTCAGAACGCACGCTACTATTAGTAAAACAGCATCTAGCTCCTCTATGACACGTCACTGTGAATCGTTTCAAAATGCACGCCACCATTAGTACAACAGCATTTTGCCACTCAAAGACACGTCACAGTGAAAGATTTTAAAATGCACGCCACCATTTGTACAACAGCATCTTGCTCCTCTGCGACACGTCACTGTGAAACATTTCGAAATGCACGCCACCATCAGTACAACAGCATCTTGCTCCTCTAAGATACGTCACTGTGAAACATTTCAAATGCACGTCAACATCAGTACAACAGCATCTTGTTCCTCTAAGACACGTCTCTGTGAAACATGTCAAAATGCACGCCTCCATTAGTACCACAGAAACTTGCAACTCCAAGACACGTCACTGTGAAACATTTAAAAATGCACGCCACCATTTGTACAACAGCATTTTGTTTCTCTAGGACACGTCACTGTGGAACATTTCAAACTGCACGCCACCATTATTACAACAGCATCTTGCCACTCTAAGACACGTCACTGTGAAACATTTCAAAACGCACGTCACCATTAGTACAACAGCATCTTGCCACTCTAGGACTTGTCCCTCTGGAACATTTTAAAATGCACGACACCATTAGTACAACAGCATCTTGCCACTCTATGACACGACACTGTGAAACATTTCAAAATGCTCATCACCATTAGTACAACAGCATCTTGCTTCGCTAAATACGACACTGTGGAACAAGCTAAAACGCACGCTACAATTAGTAAAACAGCATCTAGTCACTTTATGACACGTCATTGTGAAACATTTCAAAATGCACGCCACCATCAGTACAACAGCATCTTGCTCCTCTATGACACGTCGCTGTGAAACATTTCAAATGCACGTCACCATCATTACCACACCATATTGTTCATCTGATACACGTCACTGTGAAACATTTCATAATACACGGCTCCATTAGTACTACAAAATCTTGCCACTCCAAGACACGTCACTGTGAAACATTTTAAAATGCACGCCACCATTAGTACAACATCATTTTGCTACTCTATGACACGTCACTGTGGAACATTTCAAAATGCACGCCAACATTATTACAACAGCTTCTTGCCACTCAAAGACACGTCACATTGAAACATTTCAAAATGCACGCCACCATTAGTGCAACAGCATCTTGCCATTCACATACGGGGCACTGTGAAACATTTCAAAATGCACGTCACCATTAGTACAACAGCATCTTGCTTCGCTAGAACACGACACTGTGAAACAAGTTAAAACATACGCTACCATCAGTACAACAGCATCTTGCCACTCTATGACACGTCATTGTCAAATATTTCAAAATGCACGCCACCATCAGTACAACAGCATCTTGCTCTTCTATGACACGTCGCTGTGAAACATTTCAAAATGCACGCCACCATTAGTACAACATCATTTTGCTACTCTACGACACGTCACTGTGGAAAATTTCATAACGCGCGCCACCATCAGTGAAACAGCATCTTGCTCCTTTAAGATATGCCACTGTGAATCAATTCAAAACGCTCGCCATCATTAGTACAGCAGCATCATGCCATTCTAAGACACGTCAGTGTGAAAAATTTCAAAATGCAAGTCACCATTAGTACAACAGCTTCTTGCTTCGCTAAAACACGACATTGTGAAACAAGTCAAAACGCACGCCACCATAGGTACAACAGCATCTTGCCACATTAATACACTTCACTGTGAAACATTTCAAAATGCATGTCACCATTGGTACAACCTCATCATGCTCCTCTAAGACACGTCACTGTGAAACATTTCAAAATGCACGTCACCATCAGTACAACAGGATCTTGCCTCTCTATGACACGTCACTATGAAACATTTCAAAACGCACGCCACCATTAGTACAACAGCATCTTGCCACTTTAATTCACGTCACAATGAAACATTTCAAAACGCACGCCATCACTAGTACAGCAGGATCTTGTCACTCAAAGACACGTCTCTGTGAAACATTTCAAAATGCACGCCACCATTATTGCAACAGCATTTTGCAACTCTAAGACACGTCAATGTGAAACATTTTATAATGCGCGTCACTATTAGTGAAATAGCATCTTGCTTCTCTAAAACACGACACTGTGAAACAAGTTGAAACGCACGCCACCATTAGTACAACGCATCTTGTCACTCAAAGACACGTCATGGTGAAAAATTTCATAATGCACGTCACCATTAGTCCAACAGCATCTTGCCACTCTAAGACACGTCACTGTGTAACATTTCATAACGCACGTCACCATTAGTACAACAGCATCTCGCTCCTCTAAGACACGTCACAGTGAGTCAATCCAAAATGCACGCCATCTTTAGTACAACAGCATATTGCCACTCTAAGACATGTCACTGTGAAAAAATGCATCCATTAGTACAACAGAATCTTGACACTCTATGACACTTCACTGTGAAACATTTCAAAATGCACGCCACCATTAGTTCAACAGCATCTTGCTTCGCCAAAACACGTCACTGTGAAACAATTCAAATCGCACGTCACCAGTAGTAAAACAGTATCTTGACACTCTAAGACACGTCACCAAGAAACAATTCAAAACTCACGCCACCATTAGTACAACAGCATTTTGCCACTCTAAGACACGTCACTGTGAAACGTTTCAAAATGCACGCCATCATTAGTACAACAGCATCATGCCACTCTAAGACACGTCACTGTGAAACATTTCAAAACGCAGGTCACCATCAGTACAACAGAATCTTGTTCGTCTAAGACACGTCACCGTGAAACATTTCAAAATGCACGCCTCCATTAGTTTAACAGCATTTTGCCACTCCAAGAGACGTCACTGTGGGATTTTTGAAAATGCACGCCACTATTAGTACAACAGCATCTTGCTACTTAATGACACATCACTGTGGAACATTTCAAAATTTACGCCACCATTATTACAACAGCGTCTTGCCACTCTAAGACACGTACCTGAGAATTAATTCAAAACGTACGCCACCATTAGTAGAACAGCATCTTGCTTCGCTAAGACACGTCACTGTGAAATATTTCATAATGCACGCCACCATTAGTGCAACAGCATGATGCCACTCTGAGACACGTCACTGTGAACAAATTCAAAACGCACGCCATCATTAGTACAACAGCATCTTGCCACTCTAAGACACGTCACTGTGAAAAATTTCAAAATGCACACCACCATTAGTACAACAGCATCTTGCTTCTCTAAAACACGACACTGTGGAACAAGTTAAAATGCACGTCACCATTAGTACAACATCATCTTGCCACTCTAAGACACGTCCCTCTGAAACATTTCAAAATGCACGCCACCATCAGTACAACAGCATCTTGCTCCTCTAAAACACGTCAGTGTGAAACATTTCAAAATGCATGTCACCATCAGTTCAACAGCATCTTGTTCCTCTAGGACACGTCACTGTGAAACATTTCAAAATGTACGCCTCCATTAGTACAACAGAATCTTGCCACTCCATGACACGTCACTGTGAAACATTTTAAAATGCACGACACCATTAGTACAACAGCATTTTGCTACTCTATGACACGTCACTGTGGAACATTTCAAAATGCATGTCACCATCAGTTCAACAGCATCTTGTTCCTCTAGGACACGTCACTGTGAAACATTTCAAAATTTACGCCACCATTAGTACAACAGCATCTTGCCACTCTAAGACACGTAACTGAGAATTAATTCAAAACGCACGCCACCAATAGTACAACAGCATCTTGCTTCGCTAGGACACGTCACTGTGAAATATTTCATAAGGCATGCCAGCATTAGTGCAACAGCATCTTGCCACTCTAAGACACGTCACTGTGAAACATTTCAAAATGCACGCCACCATCAGTACAACAGCATCTTGCTCCTCTAAGACACGTCACTGTGAAACATTTCAAAATGCATTTCACCATCAGTACAACAGCATCTTGTTCCTCTAAGACACGACACTGTGAAACATTTCAAAACGAACGCCACCATTTGTACAACAGCATCTTGCTTCTCTATGACACGTCACAGTGAATCGATTCAAAATGCACGCCACCATTAGTACAACAGCATTTTGCCACTCAAGGACACGTCACAGTGAAACATTTCAAAATGCACGCAACCATTTGTACAACAGCATCTTGCTCCTCTGCGAGACGTCACTTTGAAACTTTCAAAAATGCATGTCACCATTAGTACAACAGCATCTTGCTCCGCTAAAACACGACACTGTGCAACAATTCAAATGCACACCTCCATTAGTACCACAGATTCTTGCCACTCCAAGACACGTCACTGTGAAACATTTAAATAATGCACGCCACCATTAGTACAACAGCATTTTGCTACTCTAGGACACGTCACTGTGAAACATTTTAAAATGCACGCCACCATTATTACAACAGCATCTTGCCACTCTAGGACACGTCACCGTAAAACATTTGAAAATGCACGTCACCATTAGTGCAACAGCATCTTGACACTCGAATACGGGGCACTGTGAAACATTTCAAAATGCACGTCACCATCAGTACAACAGCATCTTGCCATTCAAAGGCACGACACTGTGAAACATTTCAAAATGCACGCCACCATTTGTACAACAGCATCTTGCCACTCTAAGACACGTCACTGTGTAACATTTCACAACGCATGCAACCATTAGTACAGCAGCATTTTGCCACTCTACGGCACGTCACCATGAAACATTTCAAGACACACGTCACTATTAGTAAAACAGCATCTTACCACTCAAAGACACGACACTGTGAAACATTTTGTAACGCACGCCACCATTAGTGCTACATCATCTTGCCACTCTAAGACACGTCCCTGTGAAACATTTCATAACGCACGCCACTATTAGTACAACAGCATCTTACCACTCTAAGACACGACACTGTGAAATATTTCATAATGCACGCCATTATTAGTACAGCAGCATCATGTCACTCTAAGACACGTCACTGTGAACCATTTCAAAACGCACGCTACCATTATTAGAACAGCATCTTGCCACTCTAAGACACGTCACTGGGAAACATTTCAGAACGCACGTCACCATTAGAACAACAGCATCTTGCCACTCTAGGACTTGTCCCTCTGGAACATTTCAAAATGCACGACACCATTAGTACAACAGCATCTTACCATTCTATGACACGACACTGTGAAACATTTCAAAATGCACGCCATCATTAGTACAACAGCATCATGCCACTCTAAGACACGTCACTGTGAAACATTTCAAAACGCAGGTCACCATTAGTACAACAGCATCTCGCCACTCTAGGACTTGTCCCTCTGGAACATTTCAAAATGCACGCCACCATCAGTACAACAGCATCTTGCTCCTCTATGACACGTCGCTGTGAAACATTTCAAATGCACGTCACCATCATTACCACAGCATCTTGTTTATCTGATACACGTTACTGTGAAACATTTCACAATGCATGCCTTCATTAGTACTACAGAATCTTGCCACTCCAAGACACGTCACTGTGAAACATTTTAAAATGCACGCCACCGTTAGTAAAACATCATTTTGCCACTCAATGACACGTCACTGTGGAGCATTTCAAAATGCACGCCACCATTATTACAACAGCTTCTTGCCACTCAAAGACACGTCACAGTGAAACATTTCAAAATGCACGTCACCATTAGTGCAACAGGTTCTTGCCATTCAAATTCGGGGCACTGTGAAACATTTCAAAATGCACGTCACCATTAGTACAACAGCATCTTGCTTCGCTAGAACACGACACTGTGAAACAAGTTAAAACGGACGCTACCATCAGTACAACAGCATATTGCCACTCTATGACACGTCATTGTGAAACATTTCAAAATGCACGCCACCATCAGTACAACAGCATCTTGCTCCTCTATGACACGTCGCTGTGAAAAATTTCATAATGCACGTCACCATTAGTCCAACAGCATCTTGCCACTCTAAGACACGTCACTGTGTAACATTTCATAACGCACGCCACCATTAGTACAACAGCATCTTGCTCCTCTAAGACACGTCACAGTGAATCAATCCAAAACGCACGCCATCTTTAGTACAACAGCATATTGCCATTCCAAGACACGTCACTTTGAAAAAATGCATCCATTAGTTCAACAGCATCTTGACACTCTAAGACACGTCACTGTGGAACATTTCAAAATGCACGCCACCATTAGTTCAACAGCATCTTGCTTCGCCAAAACACGTCAGTGTGAAACCATTCAAATCGCACGTCACCAGTAGTAAAAAAGTATCTTGCCACTCTAAGACACGTCACCAAGAAACAATTCAAAACGCACGCCACCATTATTACAACAGCATTTTGCCACTCTAGGACACGTCACTGTGAAAAATTTCATTATGCACGCCACCGTTAGTAGAACAGCATCTTGCCACTCCAAGACACGTCACTGTGAAACATTTCAAAATGCACGTCACCATCAGTACAACAGCATCTTGTTCGTCTAAGTCACGTCACCGTGAAACATTTCAAAATGCACGCCTCCATTAGTTTAACAGCATTTTGCCACTCCAAGAGACGTCAGTGTGGAATTTTTTAAAATGCACGCCACCATTAGTACAACAGCATCTTGCTACTTTATGACACATCAATGTGGAACATTTCAAAATTTACGTCACCATTATTACAACAGCGTCTTGCCACTCTAAGACACGTAACTGAGAATTAATTCAAACGCACGCAACCATTAATAGAACAGCATCTTGCTTCGCTAAGACTCGTCACTGTGAAATATTTCGAAATGCACGCCACCATAAGTGCAACAGCATCTTGCCCCTCTGAGACACGTCTTTGTGAATAAATTCATAACGCACGCCATCATTAGTACAACAGCATCTTACCACTCTAGGACACGTCACTGTGAAAGATTTCAAAATGCACACCACCATTAGTACAACAGCATCTTGCTTCTCTAAAACACGACACTGTGAAACAAGTTAAAACGCACGTCACCATTAGTACAACAGCATCTTGCCACTCTAAGACACGTCCCTCTGAAACATTTCAAAATGCACGCCACCATCAGTACAACAGCATCTTGCTCCTCTAAGACACGTCAGCATGAAACATTTCAAAATGCATGGCACCATCAGTATAACAGCATCTTGTTCCTCTAGAACACGTCACTGTGAAACATTTCAAAATGTACGCCTCCATTAGTACAACAGAATCTTGCCACTCCATGACACGTCACTGTGAAACATTTTAAAATGCACGACACTATTAGTACAACAGCATTTTGCTACTCTATGACACGTCACTGTGGAACATTTCAAAGTGCACGCAACCATTAGTACAACAGCATCTTGCTTCGCTAGGACCCGTCACTGTAAAATATTTCATAAGGCACGCCAGCATTAGTGCAACAGCATCTTGCCACTCTAAGACACGTCACTGTGAATTATTTCAAAATGCACGCCACCATCAGTACAACAGGATCTTGCCCCTCTAAGACACGTCACGGTGGAACATTTCATGACGCACGCGACCATTAGTACAGCAGCATTTTGCCACTCTACGACACGTCACTATGAAACACTTCAAAACGCCCGTCATCTATTAGTACAACAGCATCTTACCAATGAAAGACACGACACTCTGAAACATTTTGTAACGCACGCCACCATTAGTGCTACATCATCTTGCCACTCTAAGACACGTCCATGTGAAACATTTCATAACGCACGCCACCATTAGTACAACAGCATCTTACCACTCTAAGACACGACACAGTGAAAAATTTCAAAATGCACGTCATTATTAGTACAACAGCATCATGCCACTCTAAGACACGTCACTGTGAACCATTTCAAAACTCACGCCACCATTATTACATAAGCATCTTGCCACTCTAAGACACGTCACTGTGAAACATTTCAAAACACACGTCACCATTAGTACAACAGCATCTTGCCACTCTAGGACTTGTCCCTCTGGAACATTTCAAAATGCACGACACCATTAGTACAACAGCATCTTACCACTCTACGACACGACACTGTGAAACATTTCAAAATGCACGCCACCATTAGTACAACAGCATCTCGCAACTCTATGACACGTCACTGAGAAACATGTCAAAATGCACGCCACCATTAGTATAACAGCATTTTGCTACTTTATGACACATCACTGTGGAACATTTCAAAATTTACGCCACCATTATTACAACAGCGTCTTGCCACTCTAAGACACGTAACTGAGAATTAATTCAAAAGGCACGCTACCAATAGTACAACAGCATCTTGCTTCGCTAGGACACGTCACTGTGAAACATTTCATAATGCACGCCAGCATTAGTGCAACAGCATCTTGCCACTCTAAGACACGTCACTGTGAAACATTTCAAAATGCACGCCACCATCAGTACAACAGCATCTTGCTCCTCTAAGACACGTCACTGTGAAACATTTCAAAATGCATGTCACCATCAGTACAACAGCATCTTGTTCCTCTAGGACACGTCACTGTGAAACATTTCAAAACGCACGCCACCATTTGTACAACAGCATCTTGCTTCTCTAAGACACGTCACAGTGAATCGATTCAAAATGCACGCCACCATTAGTACAACAGCATTTTGCCACTCAAAGACACGTCACAGTGAAACATTTCAAAATGCACGCAACCATTTGTACAACAGCATCTTGCTCCTCTGCGAGACGTCACTTTGAAACATTTAAAAATGCATGCCACCATTAGTAAAACAGCATCTTGCTCCGCTAAACACGACACTGTGCAACAATTCAAAATGCACGCCTCCATTAGTACCACAGAATCTTGCCACTCCAAGACACGTCAGTGTGAAACACTTAAAAAATGCACGCCACCATTAGTACAACAGCATTTTGCTACTCTAGGACATGTCACTGTGGAACATTTCAAAATGCACGCCACCATTATCACAACAGCATCTTGCCATTCTAAGACACGTTACCGTGAAACATTTCAAAAAGCACGTCACCATTAGTGCAACAGCATCTCGGCACTCAAATACGGGGCACTGTGAAACATTTCAAAATGTACGTCACCATTAGTACAACAGCATCTTGCCATTCAAAGGCACGACACTGTGAAACACTTCAAAATGCACGACACCATTAGAACAACAGCATCTTGCCACTCTAAGACACGTCACTGTGAAACATTTCATAAAACACGCGACCATTTGTACAGCAGCATTTTGCCACTCTACGACACGTCACTATGAAACGTTTCAAAACGCACGTCACTATTGGTACAACAGCATCTTACCAATAAAAGACACGACACTGAAACATTTTGTAACGCACGCCACCATTAGTGCTACATCATCTTGTCACTCTAAGACACGTCCATGGGAAACATTTCATAACGCACGCCACCATTAGTACAACAGCATCTTACCACTCTAGGACACGACACTGTGAAACATTTCAAAATGCACGCCATTATTAGTACAACAGCATCATGCCACTCTAAGACACGTCACTGTGAACCATTTCAAAACGCACGTCACCATTATTACAACAGCATCTTGACACTCTAAGACACGTCACTGTGAAACATTTCAAAACGCACGTCACCATTAGTACAACAGCATCTTGCCACTCTAGGACTTGTCCCTCTGGAACATTTCAAAATGCACGACACCATTAATACAACAGCATCTTACCACTCTATGACATGACACTGTGAAACATTTCAAAATGCACGCCACCATTAGTACAACAGCACCATACAC
>SDVV010035272.1:0-11081 GCA_016164225.1 Gammarus roeselii
TTTCTGCGCGCACCCCCGTACGCTCGGTGAGTCAAGGTGCATGCATCGCGTCCTACCCCGGTGAAATGTGAAATGTTATGTGCAAATTCCCGTAGATCGGACAAAATCCGTCGTTTGCGGCCACCAAAATGACTCTAGAAAGCGGTTTTTGCACCCCTTCTAACTACTAATAGAATAGAGGTGAAAATAGTTGTCCCAAAAACTTTTGTTCTAAGCCGGCCCTACGCTCTTTTGTTCAAAGTGTAAAGATCATATAAAATGATTGAAACAACGTTAAGTACACAGGAAAAAAGTAGAAACTGAACAGGCAAACCAAACAGCTTTGTAATGGGAAGAGACACAGGCAGATCTAAGAAGAGCGATGATGGGAATGACTGTGATCAGGAAGGTTGCATTCAGGTTTGTGTTGATGAAGAACTCGGTAGACTTCGCGTTTAGAGGAGAAAAGCCCATATGACGAGGATAGGTATAACCGGCCTTTCTGTGTATATTTACTTACTCTCATACACGTTGGTCAAATCCATAAATTTTCGGGCCTAAGCCGCATGCGTCTCGAATATTTTCACGCTGGCCTCGTTCAACAGACCGACACAGGCTGGGCTTTTCAAGATTGTTCCACGGCAAAGATTGGTCTGGATAGGCTCTTAACTGACGAGCCTTTTGAACACCATCTGAGTCTGGTTTAGTTCTCTTAAAATCTAGCAAAAAGAACCAAAATCTGAAAAGAAGCTCAGATAGTGCCGTATTCCAATAACAATTGGTTCCAAGCATTATTATCAATTGATAGGTGAACTATATTTGATTAATTTATTGTTTTAAATGTATTGCAAATTGTTCAGAATGGTTTGCATAAGCTCTGAACGAAAACAACAACCCATATGGTTTGTTGATATCTCGATCAGCTGTTCCGGAAAAAGATTTGACTCGCAAGAAGTTTCAATGCACACACTTCTTGTGTGCATTGATTGCAAGTCCGAAAGACGTACGGCGTTCGCTCAAAGAAGTCAGGAATTTCAAGCATTTGATCATCATGTGCACAGGCATTTAAAAGCTCTTTTAAGGTGCATGTTTGTCTGTAGGTTTTCTTTTTAAAGTACAGACTCCAATCATAGGTTACCTACCAATCACACTTCTCAGCAACGGGCTTTGCACTCGTCGTTCAAATCCTCGAGTCATCGGGCCAATGCCTTACGTTCGTCGTTTCTCTCCGCAAGTACGTCGATCAAAGGATCGTCGTTGGTATGGAATCGCAAAAGAGGATTTCAACAAACAAGAACTCTCGAGGCTGCAAGGCTGCAAAAAAAAATCATTTGTTGCGTTTTTTTGCGCCTAATAATTGAAATTATTTTATTTTATTTTGATATAATGTTATGTGTAATGACTGTTTCTAATTAATTTCATAAATTAGGCCTGTTATTGACGTATAGCCGTCTAAAATAACATTGTTACCCTTGAAGTCCACTTTCTTGTTATGATTGCGTGTATAAAATTGCCAATGCAACTGCGAGACACCCGCCAATGTCTTCCTATAGGTTTGTTTCTATTATAAATGAACTGAACACTAATGTATCAACTGAACAAAGTATTAATTTTCCAAAATTCGTATAGACATTGATGACGAACAGCAGTTACGATAAAAACTTGCCTTTCACGCACTCTCACGGTCCCTTTGTATGGTTTACTTGTGTTTGTGCATTGACGGCAAGGCTTTCGCTTAGAGAAATGATGACCTTCGAGACATTAGCTTTCAAATGCGTTGGCCGTAAAGCCCATGGTCCTGTCCAATAAACTTCTCATATAGTGTTGATACTAACAACATAGTGACCCAGTACAAAACGTGAGAGCGTTGAATAAACGGTTTATGAGACAGCATTTTTTGAAGTTGAAGGTACGTGGCGTCACAAACTTTTTAGCAAGAAAATCTTTAGAAAATTCATTTTTGATGTCACAAACCTTCAACTTCAAGAGGGGGTATCGCGGAAACGGTGTGTTCAGTCGTTATGAAAGTTTTACTGTATCACTGCGTTGCACGTATCACTGCGTTGCACGATCACTGCGTTGCACGTATCACTGCGTTGCACGATCACTGCGTTGCACGTATCACTGCGTTGCACGTATCACTGCGTTGCACGATCACTGCGTTGCACGTATCACTGCGTTGCACGTATCACTGCGTTGCACGTATCACTGCGTTGCACGATCACTGCGTTGCACGTATCACTGCGTTGCACGTATCACTGCGTTGCATGTATCACTGATTGGCACGTCTCACTGCGTTGCTCATATCTTCTGCGTTGCACGTATCCCTGCGTGGCATGTATCACTGCGTTGCATGTATCACTGTGTTGCACGTATCACTGCGTTGCACGTATCACTGCGTTGCTCATATCTACTGCGTTGCACGTATCTTTGCATGGCACGTATCACTGCGTTGCATGTATCACTGCGTTGCACGTATCACTGTGTTGCTCATATCACCGCGTTGCACGTATCACTGCGTGGCACGTATCACTGCGTGGCACGTATCACTGCGTTGTTCATATCTACTGCGTTGCACGTATCACTGCTTTGCACGTATCCTTGCTTTGCATGTATCACTGCGTTGCACGTATCACTGCGTTGCACGATCACTGCATTGCACGTATCACTGCGTTGCACGTATCACTGCGTTGCTCATATCTACTGTGTTGCACGTATCCCTGCGTTGCACGTATCACTGCGTTGCATGTATCCCTGTGTTGCACGTATCACTGCTTTGCATGTATCACTGCGTGCACGTATCACTGCGTTGCACGGTCACTGCGTTGCACGTATCACTGCGTTGCACGCATCACTGCGTTGCTCATATCTACTGCGTTGCACGTATCACTGCGTTGCACGTATCACTGCGTTGCTCATATCTACTGCGTTTCACGATCACTGCGTTGCACGTATCACTGCGTTGCACGATCACTGCGTTGCACGTATCACTGCGTTGCACGTATCACTGCGTTGCTCATATCTACTGCGTTACACGATCACTGCGTTGCGTGTATCACTGCATTGCACGTATCACTGCGTTGCTCATATCTACTGCGTTGCACGATCACTGCGTTGCACGATCACTGCGTTGCACGATCACTGCGTTGCACGATCACTGCGTTGCACGTATCACTGCGTTGCACGTATCACTGCGTTGCTCATATCTACTGCGTTGCACGATCACTGCGTTGCACGTATCTACATTACGACAGAAACCATTGACGGGCACCGGGGTTTAAGACTTCCCCATTATCCCAATAGTATCCCGGGCTGAACTTATTGTTTAGCCCGGGATCCTAAATCACCAGCTTCTGTGCAAGAACATGTTTTTTTAATGTGAATATTACCCAATATACCTTTTCGGCACTAAATTAAAGTTGTAAGTTACTAAAGTTTAATTTATTACATGAATTGCATTTTAGATTTGATGAATCTTTAACCGTTAACGAACATTGTCCGTTACTGTACGGAACTCACGGACTCTCTTCTCCTCGTGTTGTTGAGTGGGGCACCAAATAACGTTTTATTTGGAGCCCTAGCACTTGAAATTTGAACTGCAACCACGCAATGGGTATCACAGATTCCTCTGGAAGAAGTTGCCTACACTAATATAATTTTTTGGGAAGTGTAGCAATAAAACAAAAGTTTGACAAAGTGTTTTAAAAGCGTCCGTTCCAGAATTGTTCTAAATAGTTCATATATAGGCAAACGTGCAAACCTGCACAGGATTCATGTTATGAGAATTCACATTTTCTACCGCATGAATTCGCTATTCAAATCTAACTCAGGAAGTTACTGAAGTCGTCGTTGGGTGGTACCTTGGGATGAATCGAAACGTAAACCTGGGTATGTTGCAGTAAATTCTATAGACCTAAAACAAATCCAAGCTCTCATAGAAACCATGCGCAGCAACCGTGTTCTGCTTCCGCACCGTCAATGCTTTTGGTCCAGTCAACCATCGCTTATGGTCTAGTGAATTGGTATCCAACTCAAATAATAATTGTATTCAGAGGAGCCTACCGAGTCTCACTCAGTCCGACTACTAAGGTGAGTGTCTCTCAATCTTGTGTCCTTTAGAATCGCTGACCGGTGCAAACCTGACACTGAAGGCGTCTTTCGTGGCCACCAAACCACCTCGATCCCTGCCGTCCATGCGACAGTCTGTCTTCCAGCACTCGGCTGCATCGCGACAGAGAGGGATAGAGTCCAACAGTCACTCGAGTTAGAGTAGGCGTAATGCAATTTCCGAGACAGCGGCGATACCTTGTTTAGACCAAGGCATATTTAAGTGAATAATCAATTTTCAGACCCTTTCAAGGTATAAATACTGTAATATTCATTAATAGCGGGAGAGCACGAACGCCATAAATGAGTTTTTAAGCCGAATCAGGGAATATTATCAATATTCCCAGTTATATATACACCGACAAAAATGGAATCAATTATTCTGTGCATATGATAAATTATGGTATAGGAACATTACTAATATATTTTACGTTATTGTACATTTTTAGTTGAACAACTATTTCTGTCAGAAAATCGGATGCCTCGCACATGGCTGTGTTTGTCCCTATCAAGGCCGGCTCAACTGAACTCTCTTGTGACCTGGCATTTGAATCGCAATTAGAAGGCACGCCCTCATCTCAAAATTTTGATCACTAGAAGGAGTCTTTACCAGTCTCTTTCAAGTGATCAAGGCAGGGTATGGGAGATGCACGTGAGCTCTAGCTGTGTGAAATAGACCATACATGCCTTGACGAGAGAGAAAATATTGTAAATAGTTTTGAACTAACTGGTCAACAGTTGCGGTGAAGGTTTCTGGAGCATTGGAATGTTGCCTGAGGAGAGGGGAAAAGGGGTCAAGAGACCGTCTAGCCAACATCCCAATGCTTCAGGAACCTTCACCGCAACTGCAGATCACTTAGTTTAAGACCATAACAATATTTCCTCTCTCGTCGAGGCATGTGGGGGTCTATTTCCCGCACACTCCCGCCCGAGAGAAGAGCGTTTTGTCACCTATTGTACCTGAGTGACGATTCGCTTTCTTGCTCCTAGCGCCGCTGCTCTTCTGGGTCTAGCAGCGTTTGGCTCGCGACCAGCTGTTGTATTTGAGCTGTCCACCTTGTCAGGGACGGCTCGGTAAAAAAAATTCTCTTGCCGCTCGTCCGTATCAAGCAGGGGCGCCTGGTTTGGTTCTGGCAACTCACAGGACGCCTCCGAGCATTCTCTCGTTTGTATTTATAATGGATTGAGCAGTACTACCGGTCGACTGACTGTCCCACCGCGTGAACATATTTGCCCTTGTGGAGCTCGATGACCCGGCCCAGGCTCCATAGTAGCCTGGGACACTCGTCGTGTATTTAGACTATGTCACCCACTTTGGGTGCGATGATTTCTCTGCTCTCTACGGCGAAATGCCGAAGAAGTGTCAAGTACTCCTATCTGAACCTCGTTTGGAAACGGTGCAATACCCTTTGGACGTTTTTCTGGCGGCGTGAGAGGATTTCTGCTGTGAACATAGAGGGGTCTTATTCTTCCTCCGGATCAGGCGTTGCGACAGTTATGCTGTCCAGACGATATCCAAGCGTCAGCTGGGATGGATTCAATGGTTGACAGTCATCAACCGAGTCCGAGACAGATGTTAGCAAACGGTCGTTGAGGTCCGCTTCTATCTCGCAAAGTACGGTGTGCAGTTTGTCTTCTGACACCATTTCTCTGTGTAACTTTTTTTGAAGACACAGCTTGACCATCTTCATTATCCTCTCAAAAAAGCCTCCGAACCAACGGGCCCGATTGGGGGTGAAATACCACTTGCATTTATTTTGACTCGGGGTACTCCGTACACTGTGATGTTCCTCCCAAGTTTGTAGTATCTTGGCGGAACTCACAAAGTTTGACCCGTTATCACTGATCTGCATTTGAGGATAGAAACGGCAAGCGGAGAATCTTGGAAGTTTTTTTTAGGAATGCTTCTGCGGACAGGTCCCTAGCAATTTCCAGGTATACCACTCGCGTGGATGCACAAGAGTACAAGGCAATGTACCTTTTGTCAACTTGAGTCCCTCCTTGACTAACTCTATAACCTGGCAGAGGAGGGGTTGGTGGTCCACGAAAATGCGTCCCACGTTTCCGTCTAAATTACATGCACTGCCTGATTACACCCTTGACTCTCTGTCTGGCTCTCGGTATATACCGCCTTTGACAAATGCTGGCCACGACGTGGTATATTCCCATGTGGTGCCTTGTTATGTGACTCTCTTCAATGATCATATCGGCGATCCGATGCTTGGCAGGTAGTAGGACTGGATATTTTACAGATTTTTCCACCTCAGAATCGGTGACTCTACTTACCACGACTAATTTGTCATCTCGGAGCGTTAGGTTGAAAGCTTCATCAATGGAGTGGGATTGCGAATAAATTTCATCTCGTACGCAGAAACTTTTTGTTGAAGTGCTTTGACTGCCCAGTTCTCAGCCCATTCCATCTCCTCGAGTGTCAGACTCATTGGTTGCCCTTTACCATTGTTTACCAACATAACATTGTTTTTTTACCTTTTGACTTACTATTTGACTAACCATTTACCTTAACCTTTAACTTACCATTTGATTCATCATTTAACTTACCACTTGCCTTACTCTTTAGGCACTCTATGAACTTCTTCACCCAACCCAGAGTATTGATCAACTTCTTCAAGGTGCAACAAATGTTTGCAACTGCAAGTAGGAAAGGCTCTGGGGTTGGGATCTCTTTAGCTTTAATTAGCGTTACTGTGTGCACTTGAGTTGGAAAGTTTTCCCACTCCTGGAGTTCCACTATGTTCGTGGGTCCATGCCACAACAGGTGACTTGTCTCGAGTTTCCTCGGGCTAACTCCCCGAGTTATCAAGTCTACAGGATTTTGATTAGTTGGAACATAGTGCCAGTTAGCATTAGGGAGTTCTTTCGTTGTGTCTAGCTTCCGGTTATGCATGTCAGTCTCTAAGGGGCTTGCTGAGTGGATCCAGCCTAAGGCAAATTGACTGTCCTGGTCAGCTTTGCTCCACGTAGTCCATTCAAATCTTGGTACAGAAAGCATTTTTTCAGGTGTCATCCGTCCTTTTGTCATTAACAGTTGGGCTTTACCTTCACTGACCCCGTACACAACGGCTCCATATGCTACTGTTGAGGCATCTACAAATGTGTGTGGGGTCACTGACTTACAAATTTCTGCGTTACGTTTGATAGGTATGTCACATATCATTAAAAACTCTTTCTTGATCTTCTCCTATCTTACTTGAATGGCTTCCGGAATATCATCATCCCAACTCACCCTTGACTGCCAAATTTCCTTCACTAGGAATTTAGCTTTGATGGTGATAGGGGTCATTAACCCAAGAGAATCAAACTGTAAGGCTAAACCACTCAAAACAGTTCTCTTGGTTGACTTACCTGATTCTAGTTCTATGGGAGCTACTGCTAAAGTGTCCTGGACTGTGTCATATCTGAGTTCCAGGACGGGAACAGTGGGTCTGATATCTGACTCACCTTCTCTTTCTGTCATCATTTTGAGCTTGGGTCATTTGTTGCCCATTCCTTGAGGTTGAGCACATCGTCACTAAACTTTTCTTGGATGAGCCATAGAATTTCTTTAACTCCGTCTTTGTTGATGCAGTGATTTAGAGGTTATCAACATATATATTCCTCTTGATCTTATCCGTAATGTCCCTTTGCCCACCATACTTTTCCAATGACTCTGAAGCGATAGGTGTCTATGGGACTGTCAGGATCCTTGGGATCTCTAGGTCTTTGCATTGTCTGAACAGGCGGCTAACGACCCCAATCTGAATCGCATCAACATTTGAGGTAACTCAGGGACCATGGATGGTCCAGGATACAAACAATCATTTAAACTTACTGCATCAATATGTGGTTTAGATGAACAATCAAATACCACACTCATGGATGTTGTCGGAGAATCCTTCTTTACTGAATGGTGTGGAAGATAATCACAAACATCCATCTGTCTCATGTTATTTGCATTTTCGATGAAACTTCTCTGCAACTGCTCTTACATTACACCGTCATAGTGCTTCAAAAGTTCAGGTTCTGACCTCAAATGATTGAGTTTGTTTGCCAGCCTCCCTTGAGTCAAACGATAATTGATTGGCAGCGTTAGATGAGCTACTTTCCATGACAATCTAGCTACATACTTACTCTCAGAAAACCATATACTCACTGTTGAAGTGCCCTAGGGCTGCATTATCATCTGGGTGAGCTTCCTCTGGCGATAACCCGATGACATCTAATTTCCACTACAGGTCGACATCTCTTTCAGGCTCCTTGTTGACTGCAACCTTGAGTGCACTGATTACGCTCACCTGAGGAGATGTCAACTCTATTTTTTATGGGTCCAGATAACATGTCTCCGAGCATTGATGATATTATTGTAACCTCTTCATCCTGTTCCTCAGGAATGATGAAGCTGTAATAATAGTTGGCTCCCACGAGCATGTCTAAAGGGTAGTGGACTGTATTATTGGACTCATCAGCCAGAGTGCGTCCTTTGGCTGTTAACATTTGAGCAAGCTCCTTTACTCCCTTCATGTGGAGTCTTTCAGCTAAAATCAACTACAAGCATCTCCATGGAGATGCTCTCATGTAATGGCACATCAATTGTGACACTGGTGATGTCATATTCTGTTTCAGTGCTTTTACTTTTGAAACCATCAATGATCAGGCTGGTTTGACGACATGATGTGCCTTCATTGCCCAGTATTCCTCTTTTGATGAAGGATCTCTGCGCGCTCTGATCGAACAAAGCTCGCACAAACTTTGTTCCATCTTTGGTTCTCAAGCGTACCATTGCTGTGGATAGGGCAGTAGCTTTCCTACATCCTGCTGCTAGTGCATTTACAGTAGCTACACTAGCAGGACCATTTGGTGCAATACCATTTGCCACTGCAACCATACCTTTCTAATTACCTAAAGACTTATCATCGTCTGACCGTGGGTACTTACCTCTTTCGTTGTATAAAGCACCATGGTTACCAGTCTTCTTACATATCCTACAGTACGGGTCCTTTTCAGAGCAATCCGTTGCTCTGAGGCCCACCTCAAGAAACTTGTAGCAAAGGCGCAGCTCAAACACTCGAGCTTTCCTTGCCTCAGAGGTCTGATATTTTGTGCTTCTGTACACAGAGTGATTTGCTGAACACAGACCACACCCAGAAGTTCCTATCTGGAACGACACAACAGTGCTCTAGGGTTTGGCGTTTTCCCCCTGACTTCCTCTGCAGTGACTTTCATTCTGTGTTGATCTTTAAGTGTCAGCAGTGGGCCTCTGATCCCTGGATTTTGGGAATTACTTTGTATGTCACAGTCTTCCATTCTAACTATGACTTCTCGCAGTGCTACACGGAAATTTTCCATGTTCCATGCTGCTGAGTTTTCTTGATGACCGTTGCAAGCTTCCAGTATGGTGGGAGGTAATTTCCTCTTGAGCAGGTTGACTAAGATAAAACTGCAATTTGTACACTTTCCGCATTTTATCCCCCCAACTTGCTACTTAGATAATGGACTTTCTCAGAGGGTTCCAAATCTAGAGTCTGATCAATAGTTTTGAACGACGGCCAAAACTATTGAAGGAGAGTATGCTACCGGGGAACTCCATTATCTCTAGAGATGGTAACTTTACTACTCTAGCAGCCCTCCTTGTTTCACTGACAGATGGAGTGGTATTGCTAGGTAGACCAACTCCTGTTTCATATATCAAGCGGTTGCACTTTGTGATCCGCAGACGAATTTCTTTTAATTCCTTACCATGGTCCGCTGTAATATTGCACAGTGTAGCTCCGCTGACTGTTACATCACTTACCTGCATCTCTTGGATCTGCTCCTGCAGATACATTACTTTATTGATGTGCTCTTCAGCTAGCCTCACATTCATGGAAGGATCATCTAAATTCTCTGGGGCACTGAAGGGATCTGCATCACAACACAGTTTCAACTTTGGAACTAGTGAGGTGATAAAGCCGTTATATGCTCCTTTGCTACGAGTGAGACCATCCATAGTTGGCAACATCTTGAAACCCTGGACAATATATCCTTTAGCAAATAAATTTTTAAGCCTCTTGGTTCGTAGGCTTCTTTGAGGGGATAGTAAAGATAGTCAAGCTGTGTCTTCAAAAACATTACACCGAGCTATGGTGTCCGAAGACGAAATGCACACAATACTTTGCGAGATAGAAGCGGACCTCAATGACCGTTCGCTAACAGCTATCTTAGCCTCAGTTGATGACTATCAACTATTGACTCCATCTCAGCTAATGCTTGGATACTGTCTGGACAGCATACCTGTCGCAACGCCTGATCTGGAAGAAGAATTAGAACCCTCCATGTTCACAGCAGAACTCCTCTCACGCCGCCAGAAAAACGTCCAAAAGGTTCTGCACCATTTCCAGACGAGGGTCAGAAAGGAGTACATGACTATTCTTCGGCTTAACGCCGTAGAGACTAGAGAAATCATCGCACACAAAGTGGGTGACATAGTCCAAATCTACGACGAGGGTCCCAGGCTATTATGGAGCTTGGACCGGGTCATCGAGCTCCACAAGGGCAAAAATATTCATTAGGAAAAACTAATAGTTTTTCCTAGGAAAAACTAATATCAATCCCTTCCAACTCTTTTCAAGTGGTAAAAGGGTAACGTTTTGTGAAGGGTGATCAGACGACACAGTTCAAACGTCGAGACGAATAGGGATTGATATTAGTTTTTCCTACTGTTGTTACTGCGTAATAATTTGTTTAGCTTATGTACACGCTGGGTAGCTTAATATCTCGTGGAACGAAGTACTGTTCCCTTCCCATCTCCGGTGTGTGCCTAATTTATTCGGTACAAAGTTTTGACAGTCTGATTACTGTATTTTTCCTGCTCAACTTTTTGGAGCATTCGAAACTGTTCGTCAGAACGTTTATATTTTTCATAATTTATTTTTTACCTTGTCTCTTTCGTAGATAAGATACTTCAGAAACATCCTTAAGATCTTGTTTTTCTGAATCTATTAATGAAATTTGTTTGTACT
>SDVV010035273.1:0-11081 GCA_016164225.1 Gammarus roeselii
GCAAGCGTTCTATTTATATAACCTATTAAGATATATAACCGATTAACATACATGACTTATACCTTATGAATAATCCGGAAGCTATCCGTCCGTCCACCCCCTTCTGCCCCTTCGTGCCGCCCCACCTTCGCGCCGACCGTCTTTGCGTCGCTGAAATGTTATGTGTCAACTCCCATAGACCGGACAAAATTAGCGTTTCGTGCCACATGTATCTACTGTGATAGGAACGATCCGAGCAAGTTAAGGACGATCCGAGTACTGTTATGAGTGATCCGAGCAGGTCAGGGGCAATCCGACCAGTGGTAGAGCTGATCCGAGTAAATACGAACACTGATAAAGGCGATCCGAGCAGATTAGGTCGATCCGAGCAGTGGTAGGACCGATCCGAACAGTGGTAGGACCGATCCGAGCAAGTTAGGGATAATCCGAGTACTGTTATGAGCGATCCGAGCAGATCAAGGGTGACCCAAAAAGTGGTAAGGCCTATCCGAATGAATATGAGCACTGATAAAGGCGATCCGAGCAAGTTAGGGTCGATTCGAGCAGTGGTGGGCGTATCTGAGCAAGTTAGGGACGATCCGAGTACTGTTATGAGTGATTTGAGCAGGTCAGGGGTGATCCGAGCAGTGGTAGGGCCGATCCAAGCAAGTTAGGGACGATCCAAGTACTATTATGGGCGACCCGAGAGGTCAGGGGTAATCCGAGAAGTGGTAGGGCCGAATCGAGTATATATGAACACTGATATAAGCGACCCGAGCATGATAGGGTCGATCCAAGCAGTGGTAGGGCCAATCCGAGCAGGGTAGGGAGGATATGAGTAGTGTTATGTGTGATCCGAGCAGGTCAGGGTGATCTGAGCAGTGGTATGGCCGATCCGAGTAAATATGAGCACTGATAAAGGTGATCCGAGCAGGTTAGGGTTGATCCGAGCAGTGGTAGGGCCGATCCGAGCAAGTAAGGGACGATCCCAATACTGTCATGAGCGATCCAAGCCGGTCAGGGGTGATCCGAGCAGTGGTAGGGCCGATCCAAGTATATATGAGCACTGATAAAGGCGATGCGAGTAAGTTAGGGTCGATCAAAGCAGGTCAGGGGCGATCCGAGCAGTGGTATGGCCGATCCAGTGTAAATATGAGCACTGATGAAGATGATCCGATCAAGTTAGGGTCAATCCGAGCAGTCATAGGGCCGATTCGACCAAGTTAGGTACAATTCGAGTACTGTTATGAGCGACTAAAGCAGGTCAGGGGCGATCCGAGCAGTGGTAGGGCCGATCCGAGCAAGTTAGGGACGATCAGAGTACTGTTATGAGTGATCCGAGCAAGTCAAGGGTGATCTGAGCAGTGGTATGGCGGATTCGAATAAATATGAGCACTGATATAGGCCATTCGAGCAAGTTAGGGTCAATCCGAGCAATGGTAGGGCACATCAGAGCCAGTTAGAGACGATTCGAGTACTATTATGATCGATCCGAGCAGGTCAGGGGCAATCTGATCAGTGGTTTGGCCGATCCGAGTAAATATGAGCACTGATAAAGGCCATCCGAGCAAGTTAGGGTCAATCCGAGCAATGGTAAGGCAGATCCTGGCATGTTAGAGACGATCCGAGTACTGTTATGAGCGATCCTAGCAGGTCAAGGGCGATCCAAGCAGTGGTACGGCTGATCCGAGTACATATGAGCACTATTAAAGGCGCTCCGAGCAAGTTAGGGTCGATCCAAGCAGTGGTAGGGCACATCCGAGCCAGTTAGAGACGATCCGAGTTCTATTATGATCGATCCGAGCAGGTCAGGGGTGATCCGATCAGTGGTTTGGCCGATCCGAGTAAATATGAGCACTGTTAAAGGCAACCCGAGCAATTTAAGGTCGATCCAAGCAGTGATAGGGCCAATCCGACCAAGTTAGGGGCGATCTGAGTACTATTATGAACGATTCAAGCTGGTCAGGGGCGATCCGAGCAGTGGTAGGGCCAATCCGAGCAAGTTAGGGACGATCCGAGAACTGTTATGAGCGATCCGAGCAGGTCTGGAGCAATCCGAGCAGTGGTATGGCCGATCCGAGTAGATATGAGCACTGATGAATGCGAGCCGAGCAAGTTAGGATCGATCCGAGCAGTGGTAGGGCTGATCTGGGCAAGGTAGGGACGATCCGAGTACTGATATGAGTGATCCGAGCAGGTCAGGGGCGATTCGAGCTGTGATATGGCCGATCCGAGTACATATGAGCAAATAATAAAAGTGCTACGAGCAAGTTAGGGTCGATCCGAGCAGTGATAGGGCCGATCCGAGCATGTTAGGGTCGATCCGAGTACTATTATGAGCGTTCCGAGACGGTCAGGGGTGATCCGAGCAGTGGTAGGGCCGATCCAAGCAAGTTAGGGACGATCCAAGTACTGTTATGGGTGACCCGAGAGGTCAGATGCAATCCGAAAAGTGGTAGGGCCGATGCGAGTAAATGTGAACACATAAAAACGACCCGAGCAAGATAGGGTCGATCCAAGCAGTGGTAGGGCCGATCCGAGCATGGTAGGGAGGATATGAGTACTGGTATGTGCGATCCGAGCAGGTCAGGGCGATCTGAGCAGTGGTAGGGCCGATCCGAGTAAATATTAGCACTAATAAAGGCGATCCGAGCAAGTCATAGTCAATCCAAGCAGTGGTAGGGCCGATCCGAGCAGGTTAGGAACATATTGCGTACTGGTATGTGCGATCCGAGCAGGTCAGAGGTGATCCGAGCAGTGGTAGGGCCGATCCAAGTAAATATGAGCACTGATAACGGCGATCCAAGCAGGTTTGGGCAGATCCGAGCAATGGTAAGGCTGATCCGAGCAAGGTAAGAACGATCCAAGAACTTGTATGAGTGATCCAAGCAGGTCAGAGGCAATCCGAGCAGTGGTAGGCGGATCCGAGTAAACATGAGCACTGATAAAGGTGATAGGGTTGATCTGAGCAGGGGTAGGACCGATCCGAGCAGGTTAGGGACGATCCGAGTACTGTTATGAGCAATCCGAGCAGATCAGGGGTGATCCGAGCAGTGGTATGGTCGGTCCGAGTATATATGAGCACTGATAAAGGCGATCCGAGCAGGTTAGTGTCGATCTGAGCAGTAGTAGGACCGATTCGAGCAAGTTAGGGATGATCCGAGTACTGTTATAAGCGATCCGAGCAGGTCATGGGCGATCCGAGCTGTGGTATGGCCGATCCGAGTAAATATGAGCACATATAAAGTTGATCCGAGCAGGTTAGGGTGTCAATCCGAGCAGTGGTTGGGCCAATTCGTTCAAGTTAGGGACGATCAGAGTACTGCTGTGAGCGATCCGAGCAGGTCAGAGGTGATCCGAGCAGTGGTAAGGTCGATTCGAGCAAATTAGGGACGATCCGGGTACTGTTATGAGTGATCCGAGCAGATCAGGGGCGAACCGAGCAGTGGTATGGCCGATCCAAGTAAATATGAGCAGTGATAAAGGTGATCCGAGCAGGTTAGGGTCAATCCGAGCAGTGGTAGGGCCGAACCGAGCAAGTTAGGGACGATCCGAGTACTGTTATGAGCGATCCGAGCAGTGGTAGAGCCGATCCGAATATATATGAGCACTGATAAAGGCGATCCGAGTAGGTTAGGGTCGATCCAAGCAGGTCAAGGGTGATCCGAGCTGTGGTATGGCCGATCCGAGTATATACGAGCACCAATAAAAACGATCCGAGCAAGTTAGGGTCGATCCGAGCATTGATAGAGCCGATCCGACCAAGTTAGGGACAATACGAGTACTGTTATGAGCGATTCAAGCAGGTCAGGAGCAATCCGAGCAGTGGTAGGGCCGATCCGAGCAAGTTAGGGACGATCCGAGTACTCTTATGAGCGATCCGAGCAGGTCATGGCTGATCTGAGCAGTGGTATGGTCGATCCGAGTAAATATGAGCACTGATGAAAGAGATTCGAGCAAGTTAGGGTCGATCCGAGCAGTGGTTGGGCCGATCCGAGCAAGTTATGGACAATCTGAGTACTGTTATGAGTGATCCGAGCAGGTCAAGGGTGATCCGATCAGTGGTATGGCCGATCCAAGCACATACGAGCAATAATAAAGGCTCTTCAAGCAAGTTAGAGTCGATCCAAGCAGTGGTAGGGCCGATCCGAGCAGGTTAGGAACGATCCGAGTACTATTATGAGTGATCCGAGCTTTTCAGGGGCAATCCGATCAGTGGTATGGCCAATCCATGTAAATATGAGCACTGTTAAAGAGAATCTGAGCATGTTAGGGTTGATTCGAGCAGTTATAGGGCCGATCCGACCAAGTTAAGGACTATCCGAGTACTGTTGTGAGCGATTCAAGCAGGTCAGGGGTGATACGAGCAGTGGTAGGGCCAATCCGAGCAAGTTAGGGACGATCCAAGTACTGCTATTAGTGATTCGAGCAGATCCGGGGCGATCCAATCGTTGGTATGGCCGATCCGAGTAAATATGAGCACTGATGAAGCAATCCGAGCAAATTAGGGGCAATCCGAGCAGTGGTATTGCCGATCCGAGTAAATATGAGCACTGATTAGTGGGATCCGAGCAAGTAAGAGCCGGTTTGAGCAGTGATAGGGCCGATCCGAGCAAGTTAGGTACAATCCGAGTACTGTTATGAGCGATCCGAGCAGGTGAGGGAAGAACCGAGCAGTGGTATGGCCGATCCTTCTAAATATGAGCACTGATAAAGGCAATCCGAGCAAGTTAGGGTCGATCCGAGCAGTGGTCGGACCAACCTGAGCAAGTTAGGGACAATCCGAGTACTGTTGTGAGCGAGCCGAGCAGAGTAGGGGCAGATCCGAGCAGTGGTAGGTATAGTATGAACGATGCAAGAGTCTGATAGGATCCGGGTCCGAGATAAATACGGATCCGGGTTATAGTCAGTACCGAGTTGGACCACTTTTGTGATGCAGTGAACAGCTGGACTATGATTTGCTGGAGAGAGCTTAGCTCGAGTTGTCTGCTTCCTCTGGCGTTAGTGTAAAATACAGGAAGGATGTTCCTCTTATTCCTGATTCTTTACAGTTGTTTGATGGTGAAATGAGCAAGTTTGCCATAAGGTCTCGTAATGTCTTTGACATTCTGTTGGGGCTTGCTGGTAGTTTGGCAATGGGCATGGATGGACTTCACCCAAATTGCTGCGGCTGAGTGTGCTGTGCAACTGACACAGCCTCTCTTAATAATCTTTAACCTTCATCTGTAGAGTGGAGTGCTCTCTGATGCATGGAAGTTCCTGATGCATGGAAGAGTTCATTGGTTATTCCAATTTTTAAAAGTAAATCTGGATATGATATCCTTAACTGTTGTACAGTTAGTTTTACTCCTGTTTATTGCAAGTCGATAGAGAGAATTGTTGCTGGTGAACTACTTAGAGTTGGGCCAGGTGACCAGCTTCTCTCTTTCAGACAGTTAGGATTTCAGAGGCTAGATCAACTGAGGATCAGATGTTGCTGGTCTATTTGGATGTAGTTTGTAAAGTCTGTTGATGCTGGCTTGTTTGTAAATATGGCCATGCTTGATTTTTCAACAGCATTTGATGTTTCCCATCACATTTTTCTTCTGAAGTTGCAGGCTCTTGGAGTTTCTGAGGTTGTTTTGAGATGGATTTGTGGTTTTTCTCTATTCTTGAATTATGTGAGTTGGCATTGATGGAGTGAATAGTGAGCCAAGGGATGTTCTGAGTGGGGCTCCACAGGGATCAGTCATGGGTCTAGCCCTCTTGCTTACAAATGTTATTTTTTAATGGATGGCCTAATATCTAAGTTTGGAGCATTTGCTGATGATTTTAAAATTTATTTGTCTTTCCCCTGATTTGCAAGAGAACCTTGACAAAGTGTTCCAGACTGCATCTTAATGAAATTTGCCATTGAACCCCTGCAAGTGTGTTGTTTTACGTTTTAGAAGACGTTTTGCTGGTTGGACTGATCCAAGTGCTGAGGCGGTTTACACTCTAGGGGGGACTTGTTTCAAGTTTGTCCAAGTTCAGCATGATTTGGGAGTTCATGTGGAACTCCCAACTTCTCTGACACGACCATGGTTGTGTCAGAGAAGTTGTGAGACAAGTTGCTGGTCTTTGTAGTGACTTGCTCAGGTTGACTGTTTGACAGTGAAAAGAAGCCTGGATTTTATGGTTACACACACACACACACACACTCTTTGTGACACATGTCAGGCCCATTTCTGATTACTTCTCTTGAGTGGGGAATCTTGGTGATGTCCAGGATGTGAAGTTGCTTGAGTTGGTTCAGAGAAGGTGGACCAACAGGGGCATGGTCTGTCTGAGGTGTCCTACCATGACAGGCTGATAGCTCCAAATTTGTTTTTATATCAAAGGCAGGCTACTGAGAAGTGACCACGTAAAGTATTGGAGGATCCTGTGTTGTGACATGGAGGGTTTTGATTTGTCCATTCTGTTTCAAAGGTTGCTGGAAGATAGGACACAAGAACATCTGCACAAACTCTTTGTGCCTTGCTGCTCTGTGGATGTGGCTGGTAGGTTTATTCAAGGTTTGCTGCATTAGGTTATGGAATGAGCTGCCTGTTGCTGTTGTTGAATTGTCCACCATTTCTGCTTTCAGGACTGGATTGGCTGAGGTTTTGGGGAATACATTGTTTGAGTGTTAGGGGCTTGTTGTGTTTCCAGTCATGTTGATGAATTTGTGGTAGCTATGATATGTCCTGTTTTTTGTTTCTGATGGTTCTTTATATAGCGTCGACCTGGGTGACTCCCCCCATTTTCTACATACTCTGAAATAACTCGAAAAATATGTGGCCTAGAAACTTCGTAATAACTGTCTAAATAGGCTAGCTATTATTATGACCATGAAGCACTGTAAGTTTCAACATGCTATCATCAACAAACTGTGGCCCCCAATTGGGAGAGATTTCCTGCACCAAACGGGGTGATTCTCCGCACCCTCCATTTATCAATAATTGAACGCAAATTAAAAGTTTGAGAGGACCAATAGAAAGAGCATGCCTCTATCAGTATATATCAGTTGCTTAAAATAAAATGTTGAGTAAAATATTATGTCTGTTATGGGTCTTTTTGATGCTCGTATATGTGGGAAAAGCATCCTACATCAATTGAACAACATCAGCTAACTCGAAAGCTTTGCGCTCACCTTGAAAAAATAGCAAGGGCTGGTACTTGGGATGGCATAGATCACCTAGTAGCCAGCCTCCACTTGCCCCACCCTGGACCAACACCACCTGTTCCGAAAGTCTGGAATTTGTCTTCTTGAGCGGTGGAAACTGTTCTTGTAAATCCTACCTCTTTGCTGGACCGACAGTGTTTCAACCTTACTAGCCAGAAATAGCGACTCAATATTCCTAGTTCAAGGAGATTTTCAACTCCTACAAGAAAATGGTTGCCTTATTCACTTCAGTGAATGGTCTCCTACACTCTTCAGTAAACTTGAAATAATATATAATACTGCCACGTGGATAAAAATGAATAGCAACGAGTAATCTCACTTGCTCCCCACATGGGTCTCCAGCAAGTGTGTCTCTGTGGATTGGAGCTCACTCACTTTAAACTGAGATGGACAAAGGGTGCCAGCGCAGCAGAGTTGATGTCCTTAGTGCACTGGATGCAAACCTAGACTCCACTATGAGCGGCCTACGAAATTCTCTTGGCAGTCCTGACGAGGTCCTAGAGGCCCATTTGCTGCAGTCATACTTGACTGTCCAAGGGATTTTTTTCCCAATTTCACCATGGGAAACAAGTTTTTTTTCAATAATTGCAAACTAACATTACTGGAAGTCATTTCTCCACATCCTGAACTAATTATGACCCTAAAGTATCAGTAAATGAGCGAAAATTATAAAAAATATGTATTTTCTATGATAGCTACAGTAAAACAAGTTATAAATTATCTCTAAAAATTCTGTAGCAAACTAATTGCATTAACTTTAATACAAGGCATGCTAGGTAAGGTATTATCTTCATATGAAAATATGATAGAGAAAAATATTTCTGGGATTTAAACATGAGTTAATACTAAGGCCTAGACTTGTCACCATGTGTTATAAACATTGGGTCATTATAAAATTAGTTACCCATTTTGAAATTAGCTGTGGTGTCATTATTTTGGGTCATTTACTTGCAGAAAAATGAACAAATATATTTATTAACAATGTAAGCGATGGCGAAATGCCCAGAAAAGCTGTTCAAGTGGCAACGTCATGGAGCCTGCCAAACCAACACCAACTTCGCGCACACCAACCCGGGTTATGAACACTGGGACCAGGCTCACCTGGGCTATAGAATAAAACCGGGCACCTTGGGCATGCTGCTCTCTGGCTGGCACCCCGTTACAGGCTTTTCCACCCCTGGGTATCTGTCGGACTGTGCGGCAGCACCCCTACGGGCTTCACTGCCTAAAAATAGCCACCCATCTCTTGGGTGTCCTCTGGGTTCAATTCTGGGTCTGGCAAACGCAGAGCAGTGCCGGACTACAGGTCTCCCACTTCTAGGCCACATCAAAGACATGAGCAGCACCCACCCCAGGGCCTTGGATAGTGGAGGATTCACCTTGGCACTCTCTCACCCTTTACACCCACTGGAGACTGTTCCTGATCAGCTAGGCTGATTCAGAAGTGGGGTTGAACGCCAAGGATACTGAAGATGAACTTGTAGACAATGGGCCATAAGTTGGCCAATAGATGAATACCTGAACATCCCCAAACCCCCAGCGTGCCCCACCCCATCTCCAGTCAAGGGGGGGAACACACAAGGGAGTTAGGCTCACATCAAAATAGGTACGGGAATCACCCCCAAAATGTTTTTTCACCTGGGGGATTCCCTGCGGTTGTATATTTGTACGTATCTACAAAAGTTTACCTTTCTTTCTGAAATTCCTTATTGTAACCAACTACAACATATTTCAAGTATCACCACCTAATTTGGCCCTAATCTAATTAAAACTCTAGCTATAGCATCAAAGTTGGCGGAACGTAAATTTTTCCAAACCGAAAGTATCGGGGACCTGAAAAACACATTCACCTTGGCGATTTTTCATAAATTGTTTGCACCTATGGAATTTCTAAAAGTAGCTGATACTTGTTAACAAAGACCTGTTTTTTGAAGTTCCATAGTCAAGTAGTGACATTTTCTACGTTTTGGTGGCTAAAAGGGGGGTGCAGGGAGTCGACCCATGTTGCCGACCGCGGGAAATTGTGTTGGTCAACGCTACAAAGTTTCTAAGTTGCATATTTTTTGTGTTATTTCAAAGACCCCGGAAAATACGCAAATCACCCCAGTCAACGCTACCTAATAAGCTAATATAGGTAGCTATGTCACTATCTAGCTATAGAGTTATATAACATTTCAGTCTCTGTTGACACTTATTTTGAAGAAATTATTGAACTGAATTATTATGTGTCAGTGTCAGGTGACTGTAGATGAGCCCCATAATCTCATTTTGATATTATTTGTGTAAACGACCCACATAAATTTAAACACTCTGATAAACTTATGCATTAAAGTGTAGGATCTGCCTGAAAAACTTGCTAAAAAATGGTGAAGAATCTGCCGCGTTGCAGCTACCATACTACTTCGAAAGCCATTTGCTCTTGATACCCACACAGATATTTTCATTGTTATTGCGTTTGCTGGTTCTCTTACCATTGATATTATTGCTATTCTCACATGTTTGTGCCTATGCTAGTCACTGAAATCGATCAAATGGACTAAGAAAATTTATTGTTCCAAGCGTAACAAAGAGGCTACTATTCAGCGGAGGATTTTTGGGTTACATCTTTTATTTGTAGCTGCCCAAGCATGACCTTGTCCTGGTAGCTTTCACTGACTGGACGGGGAAGCTTTTGTCAATGCGTGCAGTGCCTCCTGCACAGCCTCCTTGAGGGACAAGAGTGTACTGTGGAGGCTTTGTTGACCTCAGTAGTATAATACTAAGGCATCTTCTTCCAACATATTGAAATGTATGCTCAGTCTCTCCTACCTCCATGTTTCATGTGTTTATAACATTTTATTTTTATATATTTTAGACTTACGAATATTATGTGTTCATAGACTGAGAATAGTTATCAGGCAGAAAAAAAATAACAGGTGAACTCTTCTAAACTAATTAAGGGCAATTTGTACTTAGATTCATTATGAATGTAAGCTTTCTGCAGTGACGTTGAACTGGTGTTCACCAACAGCTCAAAATGAACTAAATCTGATCTTCAGTAATTAATATTAAACAACTTTCATGTTGGCAAGTCCAGTGTTTTGTGATTACAATGATGAATATCTTGAGAAGAAAGAATATAAATTTACTGAATAATGATAACTGTGGAAGTGCTAGGCGTCTAATCAAATTTATTCTGTTTGCCTTACTGGGTAAACGTTCTTAACGATGTATGTTGGCAGCTGTCTGAAATCCCTTGCTCATTCTCAAGTAATCAAAGGTTGCTCTTTGTTCCCGGCGGGTTAGGGTTTTGTTGCATCGTTAGTAAGCCTTGTAGCCGGGGCCTTAGAATCGTGCTACCGTATCCACCGCGTGTCGTAGAAGGCGACTAAAAGGGCGCCCCGTAGCTGGGAGTAGAATTGCGCTACCGCAACCCCCAGCGTGTTGGAGACGACAAAACGGGGCGGAGCGAAGGGGCTAGGAATCCCGTTCTCTGTAAAAACCTTTCCTCAAAGAAGGCAAGACAAGCGGGGAGAGGAGAGGCACACGCCTCTCCAAACCCTATTGTTAGGGTCGCTGAATGTGCGTGGCTGTAGTACGAGTGATGTAAAGAGGAGGGAGATTGGCAAGATGTTTGTGAGGAGGAAGTTAGATGTGTTGGCGCTGAGTGAGACAAAGTTGAAAGGTAAGGGCAAGTGTGAGTTTGGTGTTGTAAGTGGAAGAAAGTCTGGTGTGGAGGAAGGTAGGGCATGAGAAGGTGTCTCTTACCTTTGCAGCCCCCTCCAGCAGGACCACAGCAAGTGGGGAGCAGCAGAGCCAGGGGAGGCCAGCACAGCTATGCGCGCCAGTATGCTGTTGAGAACAGCAATGTTAACACAAGTATAGGAACTGGAATTAGTGCGCACTATTGGCTATCACATGAACCATCCGCATGAATGAA
>SDVV010035274.1:0-11081 GCA_016164225.1 Gammarus roeselii
TGAGGTGGTCCCTCCACCTCATTACGCACAGAAACAACCACTCATTTTACGAAGATACGCATTAACTCTATACTCTCTCGTACGCGCCAATACGCGAATATGCCACAATTAAAATATGTACCGACTTCATCTTGACAAAGCTAATATTTTCGCACGCGAGGTTGTGCGGACTTACCTAAATCAACGACGGTCGCGCCCTACGGGGGAGCCTATTATGACTCACGTTGAGGCTCTGGTGGAAATGAGGCCCAAATCAATCAATCAATCGGGACCCAGAGTGTAAGTTGAGGGGCTACCGGCTGACCCTTTAGCACAAAAGGGCTAAGTTGTGTGAGTGTGAGCGTATGAGGGTGTGAGGTGCGGCTTGTCGTCGGCCACCCCCCTTTCTGGGGGATGCGGCCTAGTGTCTGTATCTGTGACCCCTTACACTCGCTCTGCGTTCAGTGAACCCGCACCTTGAACACATTTCCAGTTGATACTTGTCGAGGAGGCTTGCCATGTACTGTACTTGGTGTTCCCGTATTTTCCTCGGTCTTGGATATCCCGTACAGTCCAATGTGTACTTCTCTACATTCCGGCGCATCGGCAGCGGTAAACGTTCCTGCCATAGAGACTACTTTTTTCGACTGAAAGCTCTGACTGACTCTTGTCGGCCTTTGATCCAGGCATGGGGGACCTTATCTCGTGCTATTCTCCGGCCAACAACAACAATGGTCGATAGGCCACAGCGTTCTAACGCTGTGACGATAGTGGATATATTTCACAGTCGTTAAGTACGGTATCTACATCGCCTTGCTAAATGTAAGCGCTAGGGCTGGCTATTACCGCCCTCTTCCTCCGATGCACCGAGGTGCAAGAACACTTTTTGGGTACAGTGTGCTTGAATTTCTCGAAAATGAACACTGAGGATCCTTATCTGGACTACTTCTACTTAAAAGTTTTAAAAAAGGCAAGATGATTGCGCTGGCCTTCTGGTGGGTGTCCTATGTTGAGCCTGGATCACAGCTCCCTTCAAGATGGCGTGGATACCTAAGAGCATAAGGTTTATAAGTCACAACGCTTGCCTGTGGAAAAATGACACAGGTTACGCACTTTGTAACAATTTTTTTTTAGTAGCACTAAACTTACATACTTTGTTTCAAGAGGTTCTTAATATTATAACAAATTTCTTGTAGTTACCTCCTATGATCTATCGAAATAATCGTTTCATTTTTTGTCCCATCAGCTGACATGACACCTGATTCAGATGTCTATTTGGGCCGCGTCTTCAGCGACATCTTCAGCAAGATGGGCCCCAACACCGCATTTGTGAGCGTCAAGAAGGAGCAGAAAGAGTCTCAGGACAAAGCAGATGCAATTTCAAAGGAAACTGCTGCAGTCAACGGAACCTCCTCTTCTACTACCTCGACTACCAGCGAAATATCTAAAACAAGCACCAGTCAACCTTCCACCACCACTACAACCACCACAACAACTTCTGCACCAATAACAGTTTCAAGCCCAGCAGGTGCCATCAATGAGACAAGTGAAGTGCTTACTCTTGAGAGTGGGGAAGCAGTAGTGGTGAATGCAACCTCTGCGGATGTCCCTGCCGCAGCCCCAACAGAAACTGAGCATTCTTTAGAAAACCCTGCGATAGTTGGCGAGACTGAAGTTCTGGACATCGCCACTGGGCAGACGAACACCACTTCCACCGTTAGTTCACTCTCCACTGAAGCCACCACTGCAACCAAAACTACTACCACTTCAACCACCCGTCCGCCTCCGCTTGCGGAGGTTCAACCACATCCCGAGACTGAAGTTGAGCCAGACAAACAAGATATCGTAATAAAGCAAGAGGAACCCTCCCCGCAGAGTTCTACTAATATCACAAAGGGTGAAGTGCCAATGCCTGAAGTAGCTTCTAATGAAATTTCTTCTACTGCTGCCTCTGTTACCATACCTACCCCAATCACCACAGTTCCTCCTCAAGCCGAGGTCTCCATTCCGACATCCACACAACTTCCGCAGTCCCCTAGTCAAGCTGAAGCCATCAATAAGACTGATAGTTCAGTAGCATCAACAACTCTCTCATCCGCAGTTCCTCCTTCTTCTTCATTAGATCCGGTTGTTACCGATAAAACATCGCAATCTTCTCCACCAGCAATTCCTGAATCGTTACCTGGAAGTGAGTTTGATTTAACTACCCCCATAACCTTCACAACTACTACTACTACTACTACTACGACAACGACAACAACTACCAGTCGTCCTTCCACACCAGTACTACCTGTGACAGTATCAAGTACAGAGTCAACTGGTTCTCCCATCTCTCCCTCTCCAATTTCTGTACTTAACGTCAACGAAGGAGTTTCATCAGTCCCTACGTCGTCTGACGAAGCAACAACATCTAGCACACATTCAACACCATCAATAACTGCACAGTCCACCGCGACTACAGAGTCTCACCCACCTGCAATTCTCAACGAAATTGTATCTTCGTCTGCAACTACCACAGCTCCGCCGCAACTTCCGCAAGAAAATTCTGCCGAGGACTTACCAACTCAAAGCTCTTTGAGTTTACCTGCAGTCACCACAACGACCTCTTCAAGTGTGTTGCTGGACAACGAGCTAGTACCAATCGCTTCTCGTCCCACTGAAGCTTTTCCTGCACAAGAGACCACCACAACGCACCTAAACTTATCATCTCAGAGAAAACATATGGAAAATGAAACTGTAGACGCGGTGACCAAATCTGTGCTGCAACCCGCGATAGTTGAAGTGGTCACTTCAAATGCTGTTCCTCTTCAGGATTTGAACCCTGCCAACAAGTCCCCTCCTCTTGTCCGAACGAGTACCTCTACAACTACTACACCTTCAGTGTCGTTGCCTGGACCGGAAGAAGGAAAAGCAGACGACCCTGGGTTAGTGTTGGACCAATCTTTTACTGGGACCGTGGCAACTACGTCTCACAAAGAAACAGCAGTTGGAGAATTCAACGCCACCAGCAGTGATTCGGAACTGTTGTGGTCCTTCAATAACGTAGTTCCTTCTACTCCTGCTTCAACCAGTTCGACGACCTCAACCACCCCGGCTCCAACAGATCAATGCACTGAATCTCAGCACTCGTGCGACGGTCGCTGCCTGTCCGCCATCCAGCGCTGTGACGCAGTCCCGGACTGCGCTGACGGTTCTGACGAACGAGACTGCGTCAAGAACTCTTGCTTCCTCAACTTCCAGTGCTGGAGCGGGGACTGCGTGGCTCGGCGACTAGTGTGTGACGGAGTGACGGATTGTCCTGGGGGAGACGACGAGCAAGGCTGCAACACTTGGGGCTGCCACGAGGACGAATTTCGATGCTCCACAACTTTTCAAGAGTCCACTACACCCGCCACTCTATCCTCCACCACGTCTACGCCATCAGACGTTGTCTCCGAAACCTCGCAAGCAGTTTCCCCTATGGTACCTTCTCCTGCCTCGTGGGGCGGCCCCTGCTTGCCGCTCGCTCTCCGGTGTGACGGTCAGCCCGACTGCTTCAACCACACCGACGAAAGAGGCTGCAATGACGAAGAGGATCCGACAGCGCCACAGTGCGGCACTGATCAGTTCAAATGTCCCGAGGGCTGGTGCATTCCCAAAGGCTGGCGGTGCGACGGCATGGCGGACTGCCAGCACGGAGAAGACGAGCGTGACTGTGAGTGCGGAGGCCTGGACGAGGCCGCATGCACAGTAGGGGGCTGCGTGCCCACCTTCCATCTCTGTGATGGTCTGCGCCAGTGTCCTGACGGCTCCGACGAATGGTCCTGTGTCAGGATACGCAATACCACGCGACGGCTCGAAGTGAGGTCGGGCGTAGCTCTCTGGCGGTCGGTGTGTGGGGACGGCTGGACGTCTGCCTGGTCCGACCTCGTTTGCGAGCAACTGGTAGGCGGCACGAGCGTCAGCACAGAGGTTCGGCGCGGCAAGAGCCCCGCACCCAATGACAACGGCGTCGTGGTTCCGCGTCCCCGCGTCAGTCTGGCTCCTGATGCATCAGCGAAGTCCAGGACGCCTTTGCAGTACGCCCTCAGCAACGATCAATGCTCCAGTGATGCTCTGGTGCACTTAACGTGCCACCACGACGAGTGCGGCGACTGGTCTTATTCTGACAAGAGCTCATCTTTACCTGCAGCTGAAGAAGAGCCAGACTCCATCCGCGAGTGGCCCTCCTTGGCAATCCTGCTTCAGATACCCCCCGCAGAAGAAGATCTCATCCTGGGGATGAAGGGGGCTCCCAAGCCTCTAACCCATCCGTGCACGGCCTCTATCCTCACGCCCAATTGGCTCATCACCTCCTATTCGTGTCTGCAGTCTCAACCTGGAGGCTCTCGTCCCAACTCGTGGGCAGTGATGGCAGGTAAGGGCGCCCCCAATATCGCTGAGGACGGGGCTCAGCTCAAACATGTTGGACAAGTTTTGCGTTACCCCGGGGCCAAGCGTCAGGAGGGCCTCTGGACTGGGGACCTGGCTCTGCTGCGTCTCGTGTCCCCGTTGTCCCTGGACCGCCACACGAGGCCCGTGTGCGTGGCCTCTGGAGCCGCCCCCTCCACTCAGATGGGGCCCTGTGTGCTGGCGAGCTGGAAACCTAGGATAGGTCACGAAGACTCCGCCCCCTACCGCCCCCTCCTTCACGACCTGCCTGTCGCCGACCTCATGAACCTGACGACCTGCAATGCTACCCATTACCGCGGCCGTTTGTCTCGTGCCCACATGTGTGCTGAACTGGGCACCCTCCAGCATGCTCCCTGTCACGGCGATGAAGGCAGCCCCCTGATGTGTCTCACCTCCGACGGCTCCTGGCAGCTCGAGGGCCTTCTCAGCCATCACAGTAACTGCGGCACCTCCAAACACCCCGCCATCTTCACGGCCACTCGAGCCCTCAGCACTTGGATCCTTAACACAATAGGCGTGGCCAAGGACATCACAATGGGTGGTAGCGTCCTGACACTCCCCGCTGCTGATGACACCCAGATCGAGGACATTTCGGATTCTTCTCCATCAAACGGACATCCCTCCGCCCCAAATGAGCCCGAACAGGCACCCCTGGCATAGGCCTCAGTTTCTGCTAAAAGGGCCTCCAGCTTTGGTTCCTGAAGGCGAATCAGTTCTTGACGCACTGGAAGAGGGGCCAAGCTCTTTCCCAGCTGTTTACTCTAACGTAAGATGTCTCCGAGCGTCGCAGCCATGGTCGAGTCATACCACGTTCAACCAAGAAATGAAAGTGACTAAAGCCGAGAAGAAGGGATTTTTTTGGATCTTGCTCTTCTTTATCCCATATTCTTTCATCAAGATCGAATCATTTCATCATCAGTCATCATAATCATCGTAAATGTCATCAGGATATAACAACTATTAATACAAGAACCTCTCGTTATGTTTCACACTTTCACTTTGCCATTCATACAGACCACAGGTCGTTGTAAGTCATTATTCTCATAAAATCAGTCTCTAGTTACGACGATAAGTAGTTATTTTAAAAGAATTATTTCACTAGAGTGAAATAATTCCATGTGATAATGGTGTAATTGATGCACAGCTCTCTATCATATTTTCTTTTTATTCTAGATGCTGATCACTATTACAGGGTGTGTAGCGTATCCTCGGCACTTCATCGTATGTTAGGTACGATAATCAACTATCCATCATGAGTAGTTGTAGTAGTATATAATTCAACTGGATACTTGACGCAGTATCCCATGTTGTTGCTGTAAGATATTAAGAACCTTTTCACCAGCTTCCTTCAAGGCGTGTCTCAATGTGATGGGAGGGTAAAAGTTTCCACCAGTGTGATATCTTTCTGATATTTTAGTATTGTATGAAGACATTTCCTTAACCTCGGGATCATTACGAAATCTCCCCGTGCATGTGATGAGCAATTAAAGACTCCAGTGCACTAGAAAACCTTGACACTCTTATCTAATCTGAACAATTAAAGATTGAAGACAAACGAGAGGTTTATAAGTGCTTTTGCACATGTTCACTCTAACATTAGTTAAGATAAAAAAAGAACTTTTGTGGTGTAGTCATTGCAATGCCCAGGCAGTTGCCGTGTTATGATTATTGATTTACAAGAAGTGTTGAAAGACATCCTAGAATATAAGTGCCATACAGCGATGCATTTCCATAGGAAGTACTACCTTGTTATATTATTATTATATATTTGGACATACCTAATTACTTAGTCAAGATACATTAATTGTTTATGTAACTGTGATGCTCCGACTGAAAACGGAATAATTCTAATCTGGACACTTTTTGAAATAATCGTTAGGAGAAATAAGCTGAAACTGGGTGAGTTTTGGGCAGTTTTTTTAAGTGATACGATTTTTAGTTGGTGCAAAAATACGAATCTGTTACCACCTTCTATAACGTGTCGTACACCACCTTGACGTCCACAAGTTACTGTCCAGTGCACTCTACAACGAGTGCCATATGCTACCCAGGCGTCTACAAACTATTGTGTAGTCAGTATAACGCCCTTTACAACGTGTGTCGAACTCTACCCTGGCATCTACAAGGTACAGTCTGTAACAGTACAGTATTTATCTTTAATGGATTACGCTTATGACCTGATTCTTCTTCGTGTTGAGTACCAAGACTATGAAGGAAGAAACAACAGCAATAAAGCTAGTATTTGTTTGTCTTAATGACAAATATTTCATCCCTTTCTCCAATGAATGGGTTCGTGGTGTTTCCCAATCTGTTACGATTCATTAAGCGATGAATATTATGACCATGTAGAGTTGATTATTTTTATTCACCAACTCCAATCAGCGTTTCCCAGCATCTCTGTTGTCATCGTGGTGTAAGAGGTCCTTGCATGATAACTGAACATTGATATTTTTCTGCATCGTATGAAACGAAATCCATGACTCGTCACGGGATACATAAAAAAGTTATCACATGACATATCAATGATTATACATGTGATTCCCATGACATTTTTCACGATAGCTATTCCTATTCACGTGATATCTAAAACTTTTCGTGTGAAAGCTTGGACTTGGCACGTAATGTCTGTTTTCGTTGTACGATACCCATGACTTTTGTTGTATAACTTTTACTACACCTTGAATTGTAGCTACCACAGCTATTGTTATTTGTCATGTGTAGATAAGCAAAGGCAACTTAGCGCGCCACCGTATGCTTTAAAAGACATTGCACAGTATTTTGTTCAGTGTGTACGTCCTCGTCGTGTAGGTTTTTACGAAACATGTACGTTCTGGTATCACATTTACCACTCGTATCTTTTTATATATTTTTTACTATCGTAATGAAATACACACAACTGAACGTTACATCCTATGCCAGTCTGTATAACAATCAGTCCGATCTTCCTCAACATTTCCTTTTCTTTCAAGCTCCTTTCTTTTTGTGGTGGTCACTTGTTGTTTTAGGCATGTAGTTTGAAGACAACTACTGTAACCAGCATCTTGGACTCGCGATCGTTATAAGAGCCATCGACTTCCGACCAAATTTTCGCTTTTGAGTGCGCAGCTTCAGCAAAATCTAGTTTGTTGATGCAATAAGTTTCATGGAAAAATACATGTGTATATTGCAATTTCTAATCCAAGCGCGCTGGTAAATTGTATTTCATGAAATCCACAACAAAATGAAATTAGCAATTGATGAGTATTTTGTTTTTATTTCATCACGTCGAATGATTGTCTGTCTATTACATATAGAGATACGTTCTAGGTGCACTCTCGTTGCAGATGGTGGAAACTTATTTACCCCTACGAGCAGCTGCTAAGTAATCTGTCCCTCATTATTATTAGGTAAATCATAAATATAAGGGTTTTCTCCCACGAGCAGCTGCTAAGCAATCTATCCCTCATCATTATTTGGTAAATCATAAATATAAAAGTTTTCTTCCACGAGCAGCTGCTAAGCAATCTGTCCCTCATCATTATTTGGTAAATCATAAATATAAAAGTTTTCTCCCACGAGCAGCTGCTAAGCAATCTGTCCCTCATCATTATTAGGTAGCTGAAGCATAAATATAAATGTTTTCTCCCACGAGCAGCTGGTGTACTCTGAGTGACGTCATTGAAAATTCACGTATGCTTTTGAATAATCTCGCCATAGCAAACAAATGAACTAAACCATGACCTCCGAGCTCTTTCTCAGTCTATGGGGATCCTTTCACCAGGTGGCAGCACAACCGGCCCATAGATTTATAGCCTATTTTTATCCATCTTTTTGCTTAGCCATGATATAACGCATCATTTTGATGTTCATGATACTCGTCCACGGTGGGTGTGTCGTAGTAAAATTACTGGTGTCATCGCGCGCTAGGGTTAAATGATTATGACTGTCACCGTCGATGCGGCGACATGCCTGTTACCAGCGTTATGCAAAGTGGAGATGCGGATTGAACACTTCATTTACTATGAAATTAAGTTCATGAAACGCTTTTTTTGAAAATGTCAGCAAATGGAAAGTCACTCTGGTCCATGTTTCACACAAATTCAGTGGATCAAAATGCTGTTAATAGGCCAGAAAACATTGACATCGAATGAATTGAAACGCTGTTCCTGGAAGTCTTGGTGTAGTGTACTTCTTCGGTACTAATAAATACAACTAGTGCATTTTTTTCTTAATTTTTTTCTTCTTTGTCGTCTTCCACTATTGTAACTTGGTAAGTAAGAGGTCTGTATCTCATATCTCATCTACTGCTATTTATGCTGTTAGATTTGGTCACGTTTTATTGAAGTTGATATGAGTACGTTACGATAATTTAACTGTCCTTGTCCTACACACCATGCCTTAGCGACTGTTATTTAATTTATGTTCGTCGAGGATACTAGAGCTCTCCTTATACTACATGCCGTGCCTTAGCGTCTGTGTTATTCAACTTGTGTTTGTTGAGACTCTTGAAGAAATTATCACATGACCGATCTGTTTTATAAAGGCTTGAACAGTTATTAAACTTATGGTAAATGGTAAAAGGGCATATGTACAGTTAGTCGAATGTACGAACGTGCGTGCGTGCGTGCGTGCGTTATCGTGTAAATTCTGTATAAAGTAGAACCCCTCTGTACGAACAGTATAAGTATTACGCTCGTCAAAGTATTAGTACTCCCTACATAAATCTGTTCTACCATGTAACTGTTTCATGTATTGTAACTTTAAAAAGATTGATTCTTATAATGTTAGCCCTATAACTGGCAATGATGTTACACAATCGATATCCACCTTATGTGAACAAATTTTTGTTATTTCTATCATTGTACGACCAAGTAAGGGCTTCGTCTAGGCTATCTGTACCCTCATACGACCAAGTAAGAGCTTCGTCTAGGCTATTTGTACCCTCATACGACCAAATAAGAACTTCCTCTAGGCTATGTGTACCCTCATACGACCAAGTAAGAGCTTTGTCTAGGCTATGTGTACCCTCATACGACCAAGTAAGAGCTTCGTCTAGGCTATGTGTACCCTCATACGACCAAGTAAGAGCTTTGTCTAGGCTATGTGTACCCTCATACGACCAAGTAAGAGCTTCGTCTAGGCTATGTGTACACTCATGCGACCAAGTAAGAACTTCGTCTAGTCTATGTGTACGCTCAAACGACCAAGTAAGAGCTTCGTCTAGGCTATGTGTACCCTCAGTCATCCAAGGACCATTTCCTGTGCGTCTGATAACTTAGTAATTTATCACTCTCGTCGATGGTTTATTCGTTGGCTTGAGGTAATGACAACAGAATGGATCCGTACACCTTATGTGACTAAAAAAAGCAGTTGAATAAACGTGATGGAATAGCATTCTTTGCTATATTTGCCTCTTTAGTTGATGGTGTACACTTGTGCTGGTGGTTTCTATTGGGCTGTCAACCTGTAAAGCCCGCATTGAATCTTCCACGGTGGCGTCTGTTCATCGGAGTGGATTTTTTGTGTGAAAATTTCACTTATTAGACGTTTTATTTAGTGATGGTCATAAGTGATGTTCTGTATATTTGTTCTTCCAATTATCCTAAGAAATTAACATTCAATACAGCGAGGCTTCTCCGGAAAGCAATATGGCAGTTCCAGAAGGTGTTACTTTTGAAGCAGTAACGCCGTTGGTACTTTGCACTGTCTTCTACTAATATGTTTAGCTACTTGACCATGTTATTTTCCGTTTAAATTAAAACGCCTGTAAAATTTGTCATAAAAATTTCTTACAATAAATAAGGTTGAGAAACTTCCATTGTCTGGACAAGACCATATCCTTAATGTGACGAAGCTAAGGAACCGCTATTTGATGACCGTGTTCTTCTTCTTCTTCTCACCGTTAGCTAAGTAGAAATTGTTTCAGTCTGTTTAGCAAAGCTCAATCTTTCTCGCTCATTCCATCCTTACAATGCCTTTCTTTATTTTGTTCAAGTGAATACTCTTTTACTTTTTCGACAGAAGGTTGAGTGAGTTCATTCGGCTTCTGCCGTTGAAACTCTACCGTGGCGTCTACGTCGGTTTAGGTCACGCACAAGATAGGTCACCATTTACTCTACCGTGGCGTCTACGTCGGTTTAGGTCTCGCACAAGATAGGTCACCATTAACTCTACCGTGGCGTCTACGTCGGTTTAGGTCACGCACAAGATGGGTCACCATTTACTCTACCGTGGCGTCTACGTCGGTTCAGGCACGCACAAGATAGGTCACCATTTACTCTAACGCGGCGTCTACGTCGGTTCAGGTCACGCACAAGATAGGTCAGCATTTACTCTACCGTGGCGTCTACGTCGGTTCAGGCACGCACAAGATAGGTCACCATTTACTCTAACGCGGCGTCTACGTCGGTTCAGGTCACGCACAAGATAGGTCATCATTTACTCTACCGTGGCGTCTACGTCGGCTTAGGTCACGCACAAGATAGGTCACCATTTACTCTACCGTGGCGTCTACGTCGGTTCAGGCACGCACAAGATAGGTCACCATTTACTCTACCGTGGCGTCTACGTCGGCTTAGGTCACGCACAAGATAGGTCACCATTTACTCTACCGTGGCGTCTACGTCGGTTCAGGCACGCACAAGATAGGTCACCATTTACTCTACCGTGGCGTCTACGTCGGCTTAGGTCAC